>BMAO01011695.1:0-229692 GCA_019973975.1 Trichonephila clavata | reverse complement strand
TTTAATTTTTTGCATTAAAATAAATCTTTTTTACACTTAAAATGTATCCATTTCATATATTGAGGCTTCTTTTCCAAAAAGTGTCTGAAATTTTTTTTCGAATTCTCAGTGTCTTAGGAGCCTTTTTTGTAATGGATATAGACAATTTCCACTCTTTTCATGCTGAAAATCAGAAATAACAGAAAAATATTTATTTTAAAACCCAGAATTTTCAAAATATCTAGACTATTAGCTAGTCCATCATCAATATCAAAGTTGCTTCGTTTTAGACCAATATCAATTGTTGTTTCGTAAAATGAGCGATATTTTTGGTCAGTAATTCTTAAATGTAAAATTGAGTTGTCAACCTCATCACTTGACGGGATTTAAAAGTACGAGGTGAATCACCAACATACCTCATGTTGCTTCTAAGTTCGAGATACTTATGAAACAAATAACAAATCAAAAAATTCAAAACAAAAAAACTAACGAAATATCTGTTTTTTTTTTTTACATTTTCTAAGGGTCAAGTATTTTTTTATACTTACATTTACAGTGCTAAGAGCGTAATTGTTGTCAGATTTCGACGAGATTTGATTTAAAACATTTTTAACAATCTGTATAAATTTCATTAAATGTTATCAAAAATTCGATTTTCAGAAGGGTCAAAGATACTATGCCTCCTTAAGACCATCAAAAAGCTGGGTTAAAAATTACAAGGTCCGTTGCCAGTAGCCCTTGTGTTGTTTCGTAGTGAGGCTTAATAAAGAATCCATCTCCCATTTGTGCCACCCCAATCACCAGTAATCCCTGCGTTAGTTTATTTAAGATTATAAATCATTTTTTTTATATATATTTTATGCATATTTGTTGTTTCTTTTTAGATAAATATCAAAGTTTAAATACGAAACTGATTGAAATCATATACTGAATACGAACTTTAAAATTATTTGAAAGCGAAGTACTCACAAAGTTCAATTAATCAACAACTATGGTTTTCTTATGTTAATTTTATTGGTTGATGAAGAAGAAAAAAATCCAGGAAGGAAGAAGAATTTAATCAGAGTAACTATAGCAATTTAACCAATCCGGAGACGTTATCACGACAAAAACACATTAAGGGAATTGACTAAGAATATGCCCAACAGGGGAAAACATTTCACAATGTCCAATCTTTTCGAGAGACGAAAAAAACGTGAACATGCTGCCTCGCCTTAAGAAGTACTTCACTTTTTGAGTGAAGGTACTACATGAATTCTGGTGTCTTTGAAGGATCCTTAATATACACAGAAGCAATAAAAGAATTTTAGTAATTTTTATAAAAGTTTTATTGTGCCGTTTTATTAAAACGTTTGCAAATAATTTCACTGTTCTTAAAATTCGAAACTTTAGTTTACTTAGTGAGCTTTGATCTTACACCATCTATAGAACATATAAATACTGTGATTTCATTTTGAAAATGTATACACACATCCTTGAATCATAAATTATAGCTACATTTATGTAATGTTGAATTTTAAACTGTTAGAAACTGTATTTATATAATCAATTAACGGTTTTAAAAATACAATACAATGGAGAACGCAAAACATTTAATTAGCTTAATTTAGAACAAAAGAGAATTTAAAAGAGGAGATAAACTTATGTTTTTTACAAAAGGTTAGAAAACATTGTGTAATCAATAGAAATTTCGCTTAAAATTCAAACAAAAACACGTATAAAATAATTACAACATTTGAAAAATTGTATCTAATAAGCATAACGATGAAAGTATGATAAAACTAGTTATGTATAAATATTATAATAGATGGATATTTAAAAGCTGAAATTTTAGCAGGCAAAAATTCTTCTCTTGGTGTTCATTAATATTATTTATTAGTGCAAGTGATGATTTATTTGAATAATTTTTTTTTATTTTAATGATTACTTTTTGTTTAAATGTATCTCATGAAGGGTGAATAAAACTCGAACACATGTAATATTTTAATTTCTTAAAATTATATCTGTAATAATACTTTTTTAAATAGAAATGCCATATGTTTTACCAAGAGTAAGAAATACAATCCTGCTGTTAAAAATGTTTCCGTAGAAGCTTAGTGGGAGTTTATTCTAAAATTTTCCATATTAGTTTTACATTAATTTATCTCTCAATACAATTTATTTCCTTATTTGCTATCAAAACTTGAGAAATTATAATTAAATATCATCATAATTAGATTTAATAGAAAACTATATAAATATAAAATATATCCTGGAATTTCAATAATTTTAAAAATAATTAGTCCTATATGGAGGAGTAATTAGCATAGAGGTATCCCATAGTAAAAAAATTATTACAAAAACAAAAATACCCCGATATATGTACAACAATCTTCATCTAAATTCTACATTGATTTCATGCCGTATGAAATTTGCAGTTTAATTTTCATTAAATATTTATAAACATCACTCACTTCGAATCAGCCATAAAAATATTAATATAAACAAAAAAGTAAATTTTTCCTCCTCTAAAAATCAATACGTTATTAATGACATTGGATTAGTAAATTGATTCTGTATATTCTTAGAGTAATATTAATGGTTAAAAGGATTTAGTTCTCAAGATGGATAAATTGTATTAATGATAGAAATAATTTATAAGCGTTTAATTTGAAATAATTATTCAAATACTCATATTCAAAGTGTTTCAAGGATTATATATTCACATAGTCTCCTTGTACCTGCAAAAATTAAACAGTTAAACATTTTAAGAGGTAGCAAGATAAAAATTATTTACTATGATAAATGTTTACATAAAACAAGCTTACCATTATACTTTATTTTTACAAAAAGTGGAAGTACAGTATTCATCCTTTTTTATTTGCTTAATTTTGAAATTGTTTACAAAACTTTTTATTTATAGAGACAAAAATATTTTTTAAAAATAAACGGATAATAAAATTAATTGTTCCTAAAATTATGTACAAATATCTATCATTTAAAGCTGTGCTATTTGTAAACCAATGCTTTATTATATATCTAGAAGTTTAGAAACTTTCTTCATTTTAGGTATATCACCATTATTACTTTTATATAAACAATTAGAAAGAAAATTAAAACTGATATTCATTTTCTTTGAAAAATCCGTTTTCCTCAATTATAGTAATCACATTTTCAACTATACCGTTGCGCGTATATTTCAACAGAGATCTCGTTAAGAACTAGAATCTACATAATACAATATATATATACTGTAAGCTCATAAAAGGCCACCTTCTTATTTATTCAATTAATGGTTAATCTGATAATTGCAGAAACTTTGTTATGTAAGAAACCAGATTAACAAAACTTTATGTGAAGAGAAGCGTGTTGATGACATTGTCAGGAACAGAAAGTAATAAGATTGAGGCAGAATTCTGATTGTTGCGAAAATTTTTCACCACATTGCGCCACTGCTTCCTTTTCATCAGGTGTCTTTGGGTTCTAGTGATTTTATTATTCAGGGAGACGGGGCTGAATAATGCATGAGCTCCAACGTTATCTCGGTATTTCCTTTTGTGAACAACCACACATGATTAAGTGTATTGATTTTTTATTGAAATGAATTTCTCTATGGGTTCGAAATAGAGACACATTTTCATTGGTGATTTAAGGGAAATATTAAAAATTTTGATACCATAAGAAAATTTTATTTCCACATATGCTACTCTTTTTTGATGCTAAATTTAATGTATACAAATAATTTAATTAACTTTTAAGATAATCTTCAAGTGTTGGAATGGTAATCATATCACACTTCAATGTCGTGAATAATAATCACATTTAATGTCGTGAATAATAAACACTTTAAATGCCATTTTGTGTACAGCTTTTATTTTTATAAATACTTTTATTAGCTTCACCTGTACGTAACGAAATCTTTGAGCTCGATTTTTACCACTTTCAAAGGTCAGATTAATTCGAAATTTTGCACTCTTATCAAGGACCTATAACAATATAATAATTTAAAGAATTTGTTATATTGTCTGATCAGGATCATCAGGATTACCGATTTCCCATTTCCAGATTTGGCTACTAATTCCAGATTTAGCGATTAAAAGATTAAATTACAACTTTAAATCGAAAACGCTGATGGTTGATACAAATACAACAAAGAAAAAGTGTTACTTATGTGAAAAAAGGCAGGGTGCGTCAAACAAGTAATGAAACACTATTAATATCACTGCTAAAATATTTTCATGGAAAATTTCATATTATATATTCCTTTTGTATGTTTCTAAGTTCCTTTTCACTATAAGTACTTTAATCTATATCATGAAATATTTTTCAATGTGCTTTTATTGATCAATGCGGCGTTATTTTAAACTCAAATTTAAATATTTACTTCAAACTGAATGTACTTTTAAGTAAACAAAATACATAAAATTTATCTTGTGATTTAAGATGTAATGTTCGTTTTCATATAAGAATATATTTCTTCATTTGAGCAACTCTTAAGAACAATCAACATTTTTACTTCAAACTAAATGTTACTTATTACCTCTAAATAAGTATACCCAAAGCTTAAGTATTAGAGTGTTTATATTATCACAAAAGATCTTTCATTCGATTGACTTTTGTCTGAGAATAAAAATTTCTACAAATAAGTGTACTTTTCAATATTCTGATTTGTTACACGTATTTTGATGAAGGATTTGAAAATCAAGAAGGCAATTTTTTTTGTAAAGCTATGGTTTCAGAAATAAAACATTGCTAACATAATTAGTTTAATCCTTTAAATATTATTTTGCGTTAAGAAAAATTAAAATGCTTCCTCTAAAACATACAAATAAAAATCGTTCTTGTCAAAGAAAAGTTTAATTTAATTTAACTTTCACTCCACATATTTATAATATAATAAATCTGGGGATACAAGATAAATATTTACTGTTTAATTACTTTCACACATATAATTTTACAATCTTCATTAAGATTTATTTTTCATTTAAGTAAATGTGCAAGCTTTAATCCTCTTTAATAAAGGCGTATCACAGATGCGGCTGTTAAAATGCTTTTAATTGCATGATTTTTTCCCATGTGTGAATAAATCAAGTAGGATTTTGAGATATTTTGCACAAATTAATTAAATACCTATGAAAATGAATTTCTTAATATAAACCTCAAAATAAAAGTACTCATTCTTTAAAAAAAATAATTTCTTTGTTGAAAAATATACAAATTAAGAATAATATTACTTCTGGTTAACAATTAAGTCCAAAATAAATTACTCTACAAATTTAATTAATGGAAATAAGAAGACTATTTTTTCTGATTAAATTAGAGATTTTCTGTGACAGAAATAATATTTTGTTTTTATTTTGATTTTTATATGAAAGAGTCGTGCATATTTATATTTTTGAAATAAATTAACACTGAATTTAGAAGAGGTGTAGCTTAATAAAGTTAATATCTTTTTTTAAAAAATAATTTATTTTGTGGAATAAGAGGAATTATTAAGGATTAAACACATATGTTTGTTAAAGTATTCGTATATTCCCAGTTAATGCAGAAAATGTAAAAGAAATGTTTTCGAGATATCCGTCTACTTGTGACAACTTTCTTTTTTAAAAAATGGAGTTATGAGGATTTTTTTATTTTTAAATTTTTTTAGTACATTTTAAGAAAAAATATGCTAAAATAAGAGAATGAAAATAAATTATTAGAACTAAAATGAGAAAAATGGGTAAAAAATTACAAAAAATAACATAAACGCGGCACGTACGAAAGTTTATGAACAAATTTTCAATTTTTTAATTGTGATATGTTGCTATATTGTTAATTTTGAAATGAACTTCCAGGTAAAAAATATTTTAAACTTTACAAAACTAAGCACTCTATCTTAGTTTTTACATGAAATTGCTTAAAAAAACAGTGATTATATTCATATAGGGGACTGTAACTTTTGAAATAAAACAGTGATTGATAAATTTGAAAGTTAAAACACTTCTACTATTATACAGAGTATACACACAAATTTCAGTTAATTATTTTCAAAACTTTTTTAACAATCACACATTGTCCCCGTATGAGCATTGAAAAATAAACACATTTCGAGTAAAACGCGTTTTAAAGTATGGCATCTTGCTTAAAATAATGGCATCTGCTTTTACTAAAACACGTATAGTTTTTGTTCTTGCGAACGGAAAATAATTAACTTGGTATTTTTGTAAATCTAATCGATGACCTATAAAAAAATCATAAAAAACTGTCAACTTTAAGCAAAATTCACAATTTTAGGGTAGTCGGACACATTAAAAGCAATCTAATCCATTTAGTTGTCAATGGAATGGATAAGCAGTGAAATAGCAATGCGTTCGAATCAGTTGAAGGAAAGTATTTGTGAGAATAGTATAACTACAATGCTTTTACCATAAAATGTTTGTCGAATGACTTCTGCTGATAGAATAAGCGCAAATTCTTTGAATAACACGAAATCACGCTTAGTTTGAGGTACCAATTTTTAATTAGAAATAATTTACCATTCACATTTATCTTTGTTAAAGGGTGTATCTTCAAACTCGTAAGCAATATTCAAAATCTTTCTGAAAACTTTTAACCCAATTAGATGATTTTAATTAAATTAGTATTTTGTACTAGCTTGTTTTATTACTTTGAAAATAGTGCAGATAAGTCAATAATCCGATTGTAGTTGTCACGATTTCTACCACTGCAAATAATTTAATGTAATCCAATATTCACCCTATACACATGTTAATATAACACAATTTTCACAAAAAACTCCTTTATCAAAATGCATCAAATGGAAAAATTTACAAAAAAAAAAACACTGATATGATTTCTCTCTCTTACACTTAACATAACATAGAGCATATTTCAAACCCAGAAACATTTAAAACCAATGGAAATGAGGAATGAATTGTGGCAGGGTGATGCGTTTCTGTATTTCAAATTTTTAACTTTAGTACTTGAAACGTACACTCAAGAGCCAAAACATTATGACCACCCCTACATTTTGCAATGAACTCGCCTGGATGACGTGGAAGGCACGTGATCAGGTAGAAGTGGTATTTAACTGCGGGTGGAGAGTCTGAAGAATCATTCTTTCACTTACTTCTGTGTGTGATGGAAAAGGCTGCGGATCTAAGTGACTTTGATAAATGGCAAGTTGTAATGGCTCGAAGGCTTGGAACATATTTCCGAAACTGCACGACTCGTGGGTTGTTTCGCGATCTACAGTTGTCAGTACTTATACAAAGTGCATTAATGCCGGTGAAATCAGCAGTAGACGACATGGTGTTGGACGTCTACACGCTATGAAAGAAAAATGTCGTCGGAGACTGTCTCGCATGGTGAAGCCAAACCGGAGCCAGACAGTGGCTCAGCTGACAGCCCAATACAAAGCAGGACCAAGTAGAATAATATCGGAGTACACTGTTCAGCGGACACTGTAGGATATGGGGCTACGCAGCAAACGTCCCACTCATGTGCCTTTGCTGACCAAGCGTCATCACGAACTGCGCCTGCGCTGGGCCCGGTAACATCGCGACTGGTTCATGGATCCTTGAGAGAGAGTTGCCTGGTCACATGAATCACGGTTTGCCATTCATCACACCGATGGCCGTGTCAGGATATGCCGTCTTCCAGGCGAACTGTTGATCCCTCAATGTACAGTAGGTCATACAGAGGCTGATGGTGGTGGTATTATGCTTTGGGGGATATTCTCTTGGGCGTCTCTGGGACCCGTGGTTGTGGTAGAGTAGACCATTAATGCTACAGTGTATCTGAACATCGTTGCGGACCAGTTGTACCCTTACATTTCTTCTGTTTTCCTAGCTGGAAATTGAATGCTCCAACAGGACAACGCCCCGTGTCACAAGGCTAAGATTGTGTTGAAGTGGTTCCAGGAACATGATGCTGAATTCTAGTAAATATCCTGGTCGCCTAACTCACCGGATCTCAATCCGATAGAACACATTTGGTATGTCATGGGATGGCAGCTCAGAGTTCAATAACTACCTATTCGCAATATCTCGGATTTGCCTGTCCGTTGCTTAAACATCTGGTACAATCTGTCTACGGCCATCTATCTACCAAGGTGATGTGGCACCCATGCCAAGGCGGGTAGAAGCTGTGTTACGCGCCAAAGGTGGGCCAACTCGCTATTTACAGGTGGTCATAATGTTTTGGCTCTTGATTGTAATTATAAATTCCAAGAAGTATATTCAAGTAACGATACATTAAAAATAAGTTCAAATATATTACTGCCTGCGAAAAATATAATTTAAGGATGATTAAGGGGTTCTGAAATAAAGATTTGTAGTGTTGGGAATGAGAGTTAAATGCACTTTTCTCTTAATGACAAAACCTTATTATATACATGTAGTGTCCACCCACACCATTTAGCTCGACAGTTACTATTAATTGCAACCACCAATGTTCACTGTAACTGTGATTACGACAGACATAATGAAATTCAGCTCAAAGCGATGTGGAGAGAGGATGGACGTTTTCCACATATAAGTTCGCCAGCTGATATTTAGGGCAGCCACCACCTCCCTTTCATTAATTCTATCTTAGTATTTGTGTTGTTCCTTCTTCTTTTTAACTTTTTAAATGTTTAAAAATACAAAGTGCTTCTGCGTCTTCATTTCTAACCCTGAGCTGATGTGCGAACTCTCACGTCACATACATTGTCCTAAGGAAACATATTTTACTACACCCTTAAAAGCTGACGTTTACAATTTGAAACAAAGTTACTAGTTTTATCTACGTGGTTTCAGATGTTAATATTAGGAATAGTATCCCACCAGAACTCCGCAAGATAATCAATGTTGACAATCGGTGTCCTTTTGGATTGAAGAAATACTTAAAATCAAGCCTGAAAGAAAACTAAACTATTTCTTTTGAAATGTCTAATCAGATTTGTAGTTTCAATCACATCTGAAATATAGAAAATGACAAAATAAGAAGTGGGAGCTCGTGATTTTTTTAGAAGGTACTGAGTAGCATTTTTTTGGTGAAAATAAATTAATGTAACTTGGCATAAAAGTTCAGATTTAGAATTTTACCAAAATATTAGATAATCAAACATTATAAATTTTATCGAAGTTCCAAGAAACATTTCAGCTAATTCGTTGATCAGTAAGTAGGAGGGCAACATTACATGAAGAATTTTCTTGGATGAATTTATGAGTTTCACTCTAAAGAGGCAGAATCAAACGCGGATATCGAGACTGCATCAAAAGATATTTAGATATGGATGAGAAAAGGAGAACTAATGGTAACAAAAGCTTAACAGGAAGCTTGTTAAAACAATTGTTTATTTTCAATTCATTTCTCCAAAAAAGTTTAAAAAAATGATGAAACCTACTGAAAATTGAAAATAATACGTTCATAACAAAAACACAAATCCTCTCTTTTTGATGATACTGAAGATCTTTTGTTGCAGTTAACGTAAAAATATTATATTTTCCTCAAGTCACTTTGCAGCGTCACAGTTGGAAACCGAGTTGAAACGTAAGCCACAAATGGCAAGATTAGTACTGATTTGATTCCTATCTATTGCATGAAATGAAATATTTTTTGCACAAAATCATAAATATGTCTTAGAATGTTTTATTATTTTCTTATTATTAATACTTTTATTGTAAGTTTCTTTTTTGTTTTTTAAATATCATTTCCGTATGAAGTATAAGATTAATTTTCTAAACTGATATAAAAGAATACAAATGAGCTTCAGTTGAAGTTATTTTAATAAGAGTTAAAATTTTCAAACAAATATATATATGACATAGAGTTTATATATTTAATATAAACATAATAATTCAATAACGAATTGATTTAAATGGGGTTTAATTTAAACAAAATCATTGGCAATTAATGGGTATTTAACGTGTGGCTTAAAACAAGTAAATAAATTACAACTTTCTTTCTAATAAATGTTGTATAAAATTCGTGTAATCTTATCAATTTACTTCATTCAAAGTGTATTTGAATTCAAAAAATCTCTGTGGATGGTTTAAAATATTTTGCTTTTCTCTTTTAGGTTACCTGAAAATCACCAATCTTACCTTTTAAATAACATTTAAGTGATAGCCTAAATATAAATCCTTTCATTTTCGCAATTTAATTCATTTATCATTACTGTAAAACCCATAAGAAAGGCCATTATCTTGGACAATGGCCCTTTTTGAAGTAATCCTCTCCTGAAATAAATAAACAAGATAAAAAGCTTTTTAACACAGACAGAAACAATCTTTTATTGTTAAAAAAGTTGCGGGGTCTCAAAAAGGGATATGTCACTGCAAACGAAGAGACTCAACATTTCCGCTTGGGATCTCGTTTAGCTAGATTTCTGGAGTATCCTGTAGATCTTTAGAAAAGATATTCTTGTTATAATAAGCCAGATAACGCTGCTTTTGAGATTGTATACTTTCACAGTTGAAAATCACATCATACAAGAATAAAATATTTCTATAAGTATGAAAAAAATAACTTCACACAGAAGAATCGTTTGTATTATTTTTATGGTACATGAGAATACTTTAATTTGTGTTGGAATTATAATAAAAAATGTACAGGAGTTAAAATAATTTACAAGAAATTTCTCTAATGTACATATATAGAGAAAACATTAAAGGTAATTTCTAATAGTTATCGTTAGTGTGATATATATATTTTTTTAATAGAGATACTTGCACTTGAATAAAATATTTATGTAAACAATACTTCAAAATTTTAATTTCCTAAGTGAATCTGAAATTAACTTCAAGATCCTCTAACTAAATTTCATTACTGCAAATAATGCCCAATTTTTTTCTATGATAAATTTAAGATCCATGAAAAGATTAACAATAGGTTAAGAAAGAGAGAGAGGTACAAAATTATCACACTTAATATAAATTAGCAAGATATGTCCAATGTAAAACAAGTAGGCACTAATCAAACAATTATTATGCTTACTAGTGGTATTGTTGAATAATTGAATCGTAAAACCACTAACCCTTGCAAGAAAAACTGATGTTTCAAGTAATAGATAATATGGAGCTCCACAAAATATCAGAAACATTGACTCAAAACATTGGCATTATTGTACAATCATAGAGTTTGACATGTCTCTCAATGAAATTTCAGATGCTTTGTTTTAAAGTAATAGGTGATATACATAAAAGAGCAAGGAAACAAGATGATGTACACTATGTCCTTCGAGTCATTTGAAAACAACCTGAAAAGAATGTCAGATGCATTGAAATGGTGAATGATGTTGTTTCCAATGGGATACTGAAGAACATTAACAAAAGCAGAATCCTGATAGGAATATTGCGATAACATTTATCTATGAGAAATTATATCACTGGCATCTGGGGTCCAATTCCAGTTCATATAATTATTCTCTGGATGATAGTGCCACTTACACAAGCTTAAAGAGCATGCTTATGGTAGGAATGACTCACCTTCTTATTGGGCCCTCACCCCACATATTTGATATCTTATTTTTCATAGTATTTTTTATATACATCATGTACTGTGAAGCACTAGTTGCATTATTTATCAGAAAGCTACAGTTATGTATAATTATGCAGTTTTAATAAAGAAAAAAAGTCGAAGCTTAAGAAAATGTGCTAATAGTTTTATTGTGCTCTTAGTTTAGATATTTTTAAAGTTATAACCTTTCTTTTATGATCTCTTATTTACTTTGTTACCATTATTATCGAAATTCGAAAACTTCGCATCAATTTTAAATTAGCAATCTTTAGAAGTTCCAAAGGCTGAAATACATTATCAAATTAGCACTTTATCAAATGAAGCACTCTCATGGGTAATTCTTTATAATTTACATTTTATGATTAATTTTTTCAAGTATAATGAATTAATCTAAAAACATTATAAGATTTATTGAAGAACAAATTTTAAAATTATTTAAAAAGGAAATAATTCACTTCTTAAAAAATTATAATATGGAAATTACCTTATTTTTAATCAAAAATATAGCAACGTAATCAATTCTTAAAGAGTTTGATTCTCTCTTAAATCAAAAAAATCATAACTTTAAGAATTGATTTGAAAATCAATTCTTAAAGTTATTTGAAATTTTTAAATTTTTACAGTATTGTAATTTTGGAACGTAAATAAAGCAGTATGTTTAATTAAAATTTCATATAAACATTTTGGGTTCCGAGAAGTTAAAAAAGAACTTTAAGGAATAGAATTTCCAATGCGCAAACGAAAAGTATTGAACAAAAAGTTCCGTTTTACTGCGCAAGTGTTTTAAAATTTATTTTACAAAATTTGATTTAGTTTCACACGTCATTTAACAATTACCTGAATAATTCTGAGAATTCAAAAATACAAATATACATCTATAACTAATACGTTTATGTTTATTAAAATTTTATATAATCTTATAAACCTTAAATTCATTGACAATATTATAATAACATCATCTATAATTCTATTGGGATAATTAATATGACAATTATATTAAAAAACTGTGCAATACAGCTTTTTTAGAGGGAACCCAGATTATAGTGAATTCTTAATTATAGTAAACTTTTCTACTGGTCACAATTGAACTCCTATTTAACTTATGTTATTTTAAATAGTTATCATAAACAACTGAGAAAATGAAAGTCCGCTGATAATGAACTGAGGCCTTCTTTTCATAAATTTTTTTCCTGTTTTTCAAAAGTAGTTTTGCCTATATACATCAGCATTCCAAAAAACACATCTCCTAAACTTTATTTTTAAATTCCAGTTTTTAACCCTTACTGTTTCTAGTAATCAACAACTGACTCTCAAAATTTTGTGTCCTACGGTTGTGAGTAAAATAGCAAATGTTTCTGCATCGGTTGCGAAAAATTTGATGACAAGTGTGTTTTGATGTAATTTGAGATAATGAAGAGAAAGCAGTTTTAACGCTGATGGAGGTTAACGCTTAGAAGTTTTTTCAAAAATAACTCTTAATCAAACTTTAAAATTTAAAAGGGAAACTGCACAGACGGTAAACTTTCGAAAGTTTAATAACTTCTGAGCGTAAATCATTCATACGGTTGAATGAATATGATAACAAATATAATCATTGTAAGTAACTCTCAAAGCCTAGATGATTTAGGAACTATAAACATATATCCGCAAGTTACGAAACTAATCGAAAAGCATAACTGCTAATTTGTTTGAATTATATCTTCTTCCAAAGGAATAGTGAATTCTAGAAAACAAAGTGCTTTATTTTGATCTTCAGAGACAATTAAAAAAATAATCTTATTTAGAATTTCCCCGACAAATATAATTACTTTGAATCAATCGATACATTACCTTATTATTCGTAATCATAAATGTTGCTACAGAAAGAAATTACTTTTCCATACTTCAAAAATTCACAAAATTCATAGTGATTAAGAAGAATTTCTTTTGACGACATTTATTTTACTGCAGAAATTCTAAGATTATTTACAGCATCAACAATTCTTATCTGGTTAGGGCATGTAAGTTTATCAATACATCTTTTAGAACAAGGAAGTGAATGACGAAAAGGAAATGTTAAGTATCGCTTTGTAGCTATAAAAGTATGGAGTCGAGTTTTATTCTAGGGATGAAGCTGAACTCTATGAATTGTGTGATACTTATGCGTATACTTCAGATATTTCTAACAAATAATTGGAATAAAGAAACGATGAGGTTGCGGATGAATTTGACTCCTCAACATCGGAAGCAAGAGAAATGTCAGTACTTTAAAACTATGAAATGAAACAGCTTGAAACATCTCCAAAGCTTTTTCTACAGAAAATCTAAGCAAAACGTTAGATTTTCTTAAATCATCAATAAGAAAACTGTTGAACTTCATCTACAATCAAATTAAAAACAAATCATATGTTATAAAAATAGAGATGATATTTATTCAAAATTCTTCATCTCTAATACATGATTAATTAAAAAAATTTTAATATTTTTTCTATCTATGTAAATAATTTATTGGAAAGTTGCGTGTTATTCCAGTGGTTTACTTCCTATAAAATAGTCGTTAAACCTTTAGATATTTCAATTGAAAAATTGGATATAAGGAATTTTCAATCATAGTGAAATTTTATTGGGTCATTCTAAAGTCCCTTAGAGAGTTATCCTACTGTATTATATTAAGTCAACTTTAAGACGATGTTCATTCATTTTGTTTAGAAATTGCCTTTATAATTGCTTTCAATAACAATAGCTGGACTTATGAGATCAGAAAAGGGTTTAGTTAGAGTGCATTTTCTTTAATATATAATATTTCTCTTTCTTATCTATATTTTTATTTTTTCTGTAACATTGTAAACTATTTATTGGGGAAATTTTGAATTGTTTAGAAACAGATTACTCGTAAAATGGGGACAAAAATAATAGACCACTTTATGTAATACGTAGTTTATATATATAATGGGGGTTCTTAAGATAGAAGAATCGACTGAATGGAAGATGACTGAGTGAATGAATGAAAAATAACGTTGCACTACTCAGCTACCGAGTGTTTTTTTCGTAGGACCTCGTAAACCTGAACTATGGTCATGTGACTAGGACGATACTTGCGCTGAAACCTGTCATCTCCTAACTTCCACACCAATGGTTGGCCATTTGATCCTCAACATATTTAACGAGCATCGACCTCCTTTGCATGGCGGGTGTTCAGTATTAAGTAATAGGCTCAAACTCCTTACACGTGGACATGAACTCTTTACCTTGACGAGTCGGCTACCGTGGCCTCCTGACAGGAAGAAATGCAACAACTTATCGCGCCATCAACCTGGGCAGGCATGTCATGACGATGGCAATAGTTGTTCACACTGAAACATGGTCAGGTTTAGCGTATCAGTAAGGATTTCATAGTTTATAACAGGTTTTGCAAATTTATGGCATATGTAGTACTGTAGTAAGTTGGAGTTCATACAATGTATTCGTTCCTTCAATAACGACAGTCTTATACTTCTCCCATGGCCTGTTCAACGTTGACGTAAACCAAAGAATTTCTCGCCTTTGTCTATCCTTAAAATATCCCAATTCTCCATACATTACAATGGGCATCACAAATAGAATGAATGATTCGAGCATCATGTATTATCATATTAGTACTTTCCTTTATATTACTACAAGGGAGTGTAATTTAATTATACTAAATGTCAATCCTGTAATATCCAATACCGGTGCACTCAATGAACATACTAAGTCTCTGCTGGCTTGGAACTTATTGTCACCTCTTGAGTTCAAAGTTTACCATAACAAGATGATTTATTACCGTATATTATAAAAAAAGTATTCAATAATTCTTTCTTATCCATCAGGTTGCAGCGTTCTAGCGATCACTGACAATCCCGTTCTATTGATCTGTGTCACATAGAGCACAAGTGATTCATGGCTGGTAAAATACTAGCCGAGTACACCCAAAGCTCCTTCAAATGAACTTTGGAAACGTGTGGAGGCTTCATAGTTTCACATACTACAAGATCATTCACTAAGTCTTACTCCATATAATTTTGTCACAATAATTATTGTCAGTCTTTATGTGTTCAGCAAATACTTATTTCTTCGTGTTTTACAAGTTAAATGAGGCTATTATTTCGAAGTCTGTACTCTGATATTTCATGATGCTTGACTAATAAAACTTTCTTTAATATCTGTTAAGGTTAATGGTATCGAATTTTAAGTGAAAAACAGTGTGTTAAATGAAAATAATAAGAAACAGAAAATTAATAAGTTAGTTTTGAAATGAAATAGGAAAAATTGAACGTCAATAATAATCAATACAAAAGATAATTAAGCTTGCAAAATTGTCGCCATTACTTACTTCTACCATTTTTGAAACAGATAAAATATTATACTGATTTAATATGAATTAATATATGTCCTATATAATGTCTTAAATAATTATCATAATTCAAGTATTTAACTAATTGTAATATTTATAGTCTAAATGAGAATTATATTATCGTCACGTCTGAATTTTTCACATACTTTCTTATTAACTTTTTTTAAAAAAAATAATGTTGATTTTAAATTTTGTGGAATTGTGTTTGTAAATGTCTGACTTATGGAACTATGTGACATTTTTTCTTCATTATAATTAATTATAATAGCGAAATAGATCACGCAAAAAAACACTCTAAAATTATGAAACTCTTAAATTATTAAATACAATAGCAAAAAAAGAGCCATTCAGGTTTCTCTAGTCATTAAAATCATAGTTTTACTTAGTACCTACGTATTGCACAGGAAGTATTTCCTTTTAAAATTAATACAGCGAATCTTGGAGATTTGAAATAATGAGCACTAGTTTATTACTTTTTATTGTTGACCCATATATTACGGGGTATTAAAAAAGAGTGAAGTTACTGTAAATCATTTGCGTTAAGCAATTTAGTACATAGCTTCGAGCATTTTTCTTCCGAATATTTCTGAAACTATTGATTTCCATTGAAATTAAAATGTGGCGTAATTAAACTACACTCTATAAATAACTTTTAAAAAAATTAAACTGCAAAAATGCAATTAACTATGTATATTAAATTAATTTACCTATTAAAATGAGTATTGATAAAATTTCTATCTCCAGCTGTGAGAGTTTTAAACAATTTTCATCTTCCGATATTTGCAACTTTTTTCTAGTTACTTTGCATTTCAGAATATTTTAAGTAAAAAACACCAACATATTTCGTTATGAAATATTAATCTACAAGACTAAACATGTGGCTTTTGCAGATTTCCTTTTCCTTTATTTCAAAATTCTCATTAATGACCCCTTATTTTCATACTTCATGAAGTACAAAGAATGAAAGTTATCACCAATTGTAATGTAATAAATAGTAGTAGATATAAGAATACATTTATGTGCTTTTAATTTTTACTGATATATTCAAAAAAATTATTTACGTTTTAGCCTTTACATCAAAAATATTGATTAAATTATAGTAAAGAAATCAAAAACAATATAATGTAAACTTCCATGAGATCATATTCATCCATTTCTTAAAAAAAATGAAATTTTTATTTTTGTTAGTTATATGTCTATGCTTTGCCTTCTTTTACATATATATATATATATATATATATATATATATATTATGTCAAAATTTGGCTTTCTTTTCTGAAATAATAATAAAAAAATCTCAACAGCCTGAACTACATTTTTCCAAAAAATTTTAACTTCGAAAAAGGGCAACATGGAAAGTATAGGAAATAATTCTAAATCACAATCATTGAACATTTGAAATAGAAATATTTCTTTTCCAACTTCATAAAATTTAACCTATTCTGAAAGAAAGTAAAATATGACAATGAACTTAAGCTTAGTTTAAATCTAATAAAAAGACTCTGTACAATTTTATAAAAGAACCTTATATTTTATTTATTAATCTTGTTTTCGTATGATACAATTTCTCGGATTAAACTGTATAATCCTTCACCATATTGTTTCGAAGAAATTTTCCTCAAGAAATGATTAGTATATTTTATTCTGTATTATTTGTAGGTAGTTTCCTGTTCAAAAATTTTTGGTTGCTATACTATTATATACTTTTCACTTTTCTTTTCATTTCTTCTTTTTTTTGTAAACTGTCTTTAATGTCAGTTGTATGTACATACATGAGGCTGCGGTAGCCTAGAGGTCATGACCATGGACTCGTAGCTGCCATGTCATGAGTTTGAGCTTAGTTCCGCTGAAAACCCGCCGCTGCACGTTTAATTTATCAAGGCTCCAACGTCCTCCCTTTGTCGTGGTGTGGAAGTTGGGAGTGCCATCTCAGGTGTCCTCCTCTTCACTTGACCATGGTTGAAAATTACGAGGTTCGACTCCAATAGGGTTCGTGCAACTTAAATATTGCGACTTTAATATAATTATCCCTCATTCATTGACATATATTAAAATAAATATACATGTGTATGTCTCTGTGTATTACTCTTCTACTCACAGATATACACAGTTCCTCTCTGTTTGTTTTTTGATCCATGTAATTGTGTAAGAATAATTGTAAAAATAAATTATTCCATAGATATGTATAGACTGTAGAAAAATTTATTGTTGTAAAATATATTTTGAGGCAAAACGCATGTTGGAAAAATTAGCATTATGGAAACATAATAAATTTAAAAACGTGAAAAATATCAGTATGTTAAAAAAATGAAGCGCTTCTTAAAGATTTTGAGAAAAAATTGAAATATTCATTTAAAACATTTCAATTAATATTTTTAATTTTCGTCCTTTATGAATAGTTAAATAAATGCTTGATATTTGCATGCTTTATTTTTTTAAATGGAAGTACAATTTAAATTATTCGATGCAATTGGAACTAAAAAACGTTTTTTTTAATTGAAAAATTGATAACATAATCCCCATTTACCACAAATATCACATGGCGCTTACAGAAATTAGTAATATTACAGAAAGAGTACGGCCCGATATATTAAATTTTCAGTTTTTATAATCAGATGACATAATGTAATTTTACCATTCCACGATTCAACGAATTTGTATTTCTGAATGCTTGCATCGGGAAAGATTTATTTATTTAATGTATTAGTGAAAGTTCTGTATTTTTTTACCTGGTCTAAGAGAGGAAATCAGACATTCTTGAATACCACAAAGGTTGAAGTAAATAGGGAAAAAATATTCATTTGCCAAAAAGATGAGTAACAGATTTTTATTATTTTTATTTTTTTTTTATTTTTTTAGTCAAAAAGATAGAGGTTCGGTACTTTTCCAACTTTTAGGCTCGTGAAGACCATTAAACAAGGATTATACCTCAAAGCATGTAATTGAGTTCATTGGTCGGAAGTATATCTGGCATCTCTTATTTCTGCATTTATTACTGAGATATTAAATTTTGATGATTGCAGTCATTATAAAATCGTGTCTATAAATTATTTCTTCTGTGATATATTCGGGACACATTTTCCAATTTTGAAAATGCAGTTTAATATTTCTGTGTCAGAATTTATACGTTGCTTAACCCTGATGGACATCTCGATTAAAAACCTCTTATTCTTGGTATAAGGTGATAAAATGTAAATGTCTCCTTTTACTCTTAATAATGTTCATTTAAGTGTTTTTTATCAAAGATTTTAATAATCATGTTTCCTTTAATTTTGACAACCTATAGTAATTAATCACGCATTGAATAAAATATATACAGTTTAACTTTTTTTTATATAGGTCTTTCCATATTATAATTGAACCTTTATTGCTGTATCCTTTAACGTACTTTGAATAACCTGTTTCGATCTCTCTCCTTTCCCACAGTTTATAACGAGTTCTCTTCGGGTCTTTCCCCTGATTAAAGGGAAATACTTTCGGTGTGTTATTGACTTGAAAATTTCTTTCTGAAGTTGATAATTTTATAATTTAACAATAAATTTAAAAATAAATTTAAAATATATTTAAAAGTGTAAAGGAATCGAGTTCGGAAAGAAATATAGCAATGAGGTGTGTTGTTATAAGTTTGAATTATATCTATGAGACTTATATTCAGAATTGTCAATGTGTCTAGGCATAGAATTTGAAGCATTGTCCGAGTCCAGGGAAGATAGTCATGCGTCTGCATTTATTCATGTGTGCTTGATAAGCAAAATTTCTATATTTATTTTCATTGATTATAGCTACGTCGCTACCAGTAGCTATTTTTAATCTTAATATATTTCGCATTAAAGTTACACAAAACCCTCGAAATTAAAAAAAAATACCGAAACAATTTGTGTATAATATATTTTAAAAGCATGCTACCAAATCAGATCTGATAAGACATTATTTTTAAAGATATTTGAGGTTTTCTGAGCTTAAATTTTGTTTTTGGTTTCATTTTAAAGAATTTTCCCCTCTTAAATTAAATTAATTAAAAATATTTTTGAGCGAGATCAATTCCTTTAGTGTGATATGGTTCTTAATTTCAATGTTCATTACTAAAATAATTTCTGTTTCATTACGTTTTGAATTTTTTGAGTACTCATAGTTATATACTTAATTAAGATTGATTTCAATGCCAATTTTTATCTTAAAAATAGTTTTAATAACTAGGAAGCTTTATCATTGTTTTTTACTTGTTGAGAAAATGCAATAGTCAAAACATTCCAAGGTTTCTATGAGAAACCTTGTTTCGAAACGACTGAAAATGATCAACTAAAATACAGCTTTCATTTGATACTACAATGAGATTTTAGAATACAAATATTCTGAATACAAATTTTGCAGAAAGAAGTGAATATTTTCATAGTGTACCAAACTACATTATAGTATAAGCATGTTGTAGTTCTATATTATAGTATTTTAAGGTAGGCAACAAAAACTTAAACTTCCTAAACTGCCCGATTTAAAACTGAAAAATATTAATTGTTATGCATAAACCTGGCGATTTTTAACTTAAGTTAGTATCATTATTATTTTGTACGTAATTACTTTGTGTTCCAAAACTTTTCTGAAAATAGTGTGTTAGTTTAAGCTGAATATAAGCTGCAGGTGGTAAGAAATACTATCGAAATTATGCAAAAATATTTTTTGAATTTAAAAAAAAATCAGTGGTATTTTATGTAGAACATATATTGAAAAATAACATATTAAAAAGTTAGAGTTTTACTGGCCATATAAGTTTTTGTTTTATGACTTTTACAAATTTAAACGCGTATTTCTCAGACTTTTAATTTTGTAGATATATGTGTTTTGTAATCCCTAAGACTTTTTTTCTGTTCACGATATAGTTTTGAAATTTTGTGTATGTATTCCCAAATGTATGCTCTATAAAAGTTATTATGCATTTAGGACTGAGATCTTAAGTTATTTTTTTTAAAAAATACAAGTTAATATTTTAAAAAAATTTGGTGTTTTTTCTAGGTTTATCAAAAATATAAATATTAAAAATCAACAAGGGTACAGATTTTCAAATTCATTGTAAATTTTGTTTGCAATAATCTAAATAAAAACTCATACATTATTAAAATGACTAAACAACTTTAAAACTTTATCATTTTATTAGAGTTTGAAATAACTTAATTTAAATTCTTAATTTTTTAAATTAAAAAAAAAATCAGCTGGTCAAACTGACTTTTTACTTCCAGAATCAAATTAAAAGCGTAATCTGAAGAAAAAACATAAATTATTTTTACTGTTTCTTTCTCCAAATTTTTTTTTGTTTTGGAAAAGGGTACTGTTTAGTCTCATTAAGAAGAAGAAAAAAAGTTTGTTGTGTTTTAGAGAAGTCTTCTTCCTTCCCTTAACCCTAACGCGAACGAAGGTTCGCTACAAACTATTCCGCGTTTACTTATATGTTTCTATTATATATTTAGATAAAAAATTATTGCAATTTGAGTGGTAATTAGTCAGATTTAAATCTTTATTCGTTGTGAAGTTTTGACATTTATAAAGTGTTAAGATTAGGTTGAGACGATACCGAATTATCCATAATTGTATTGCTAAAAGGAGTTGCATTGGAAACAAATGTAAATATATCAAGACATATAAGCCGGAAATAAGACAGTAGGAAAAAAAACTCTTAATTTTAGTATTTAAGATCTTTGTTAAACATAGTTTTGGGAATCCCCTCCAGCCAATCTTCTCCTATAGTTTCCTTCTAGGTTTCCCCTTTTTCAAAAAAAGTGAATATTATGAAAACATTTATAAAAATACTATCTTAAATTTTTAAGAGAAATATACATATAAATTTCCATTTAGCTAATTGAAAACTCAAAAAGTATAATCTGTACATTTAAGTGTTGTAATAATCAATAAATACACTACATATAGATTTGTTCATTTTAAACAATTTAGGCATATTAAATAATATCATAGTTAATTATTCAGGTATTTAGTAACGTGTTATGTGCCTTTGTTGCACATGTTTTGTTAACATTTATGCATTGAGTAAAAAAAAATCGAACATGAATTCTATGCAATTAATTTAAAGTAAAATACCTATTAAAAACGTTATTCCTTGAAATCAAATAAAAGTAAAGAAAAAGTTTAAGAGCCTGCGAAAAAAATCTATTAATTTACGTCGAAATAGAATATCAAAATTGCTTACAATGCCACTTAAAAATATATTGGTTCGATGAATTAAAATGAATTAATCTCAAAGGAACCATTCATCTTAGGGCAGTTAAATAGCTTTTAACACTGATTGAACAGCTCAAGTAATCAATTATGTCTTGTTAAGAAAAATAAAGCAACACAGGGTTGAAAATGAAACAGTGTTGATGTTAATGTCTTAATCGAAAGAAAAGAAGTACTTTGTGGAAAATACTTGGCTCTCAGTTTCAGGATTCTCCAAGAAAAATATTTGCGATATTTAGTTTTACATAAAAGCGGTAGTTTCAAGCTAAGTCTATGCTATCATGGAACTGTTTTTCCCTTTCGAAAATTTAGTAGTAAGATTTTTAAAATAAATTTACAGTTGATCAGAATAATAGACTTCTCACTTGTATATCAGGGGAAATTATTTAATTATTAAAATTATTTAAATTCATTAAATTATTAAATTATAATAAATTATTAAAATTGTCACAAATGAACAAACAATATCCACTGAACAAAGTAGCGAAAACTTTGTTTTATTGAAATCATTCTAATTTGTTTTTTCTGTTTGTAAACTTGAATATGTTGAAATAAATAAGGATAATTTACTTTACCAATGGAAAAGGTTGAGTTTCCTTGAATGATTTTGAGTTCTCCGCTAAGGCTCTCAACACTTTAATGACTTGGAAAGTTATCTAAAAATATTAATTTTTTGTTTAAAAATAGAATTTAAAAGAAATTTTGAATTTTCTTTTTAAAATTAGAATTATTAGAAATTGGAACTATATTCCTAATTCATTTTTAACTTATAATACTTTGCAGTAATCAACGCTGAATGGTCTAGAACTCGAAAAAAAGTTGTATTCGTGTCAAGTCATATGCTCGAGTTTTGATACTATTATAGGCCTATTATACAGAGATGAGATATATCATCCATAAATCTTTCAAGGCACAAAGTCGTCTCTTTGTTGAAGTGTGAAAGTTGGAAAAGGGGATATTGGAATCAGGTGTTATCTTGAAATTTTTGTGTCCAATGTGCCTTTCCCTGCTTTGAAATGAAAATTTTGTAAGGCAATAATGATTTAAAGTCTTGAAATAAACTGAAATACGTAACACAAAATTAAAAAATTATTAATAAATTCGTTGGGAATTTTTAAAAAAAATAACACTAGGCAATATCAAAATTGTTTCGGGCTCAAAAATAGTTTATTATGAAGTATTTTTGTCTTCTAAACACGAAAATCATCATAAAAACTTCAGATTAGCTCTTGTTTTCAAGAATCAGACCTCGCTATTCAAAAATAGCTGTATTTTTACTCATCTTTTCTTCCTGTGTATGATCATTTTGATGTTCATTTAAGCGGGTAGATGGAAGCTTTTGCCTCAGGAACGATTTTTATTTCAACGAAAGGCGTGTAAGCGCACCACCTTTCTTCAGGTGTGTTTTAAGTCTAGAGCTTGAGAACCTAGAGCATCAGTAGAACAAAGAACAGGCAATAGTGCACGATTCAAGTGATATTCGCTGTTTTTCGTCTTACAACTCAAGGCAAATCTATTCAACAATATTTAGGTCTCAAACATAAGTGTAGTATAAGGAATTTTATACAGCAAAAAAGATGAGAACTATCAACAGTTGGTGAAAGAACTCTTACAAAATTTTCATGACCCAGGATGCAATATGTCTCTAAAGATCTCTTTTTTACATTCCAATCATGATTTTCCCTCTAAAAACTGTGGAACTGTAAGCGATGTAAACACGGTGAAATGTTTTATCAAGATATCACAGCAATGGAACGTATATATCAGGGTCGTCGAGATGAATCAATGCTCGCAAACTTCTGCTGGATAGGGATAGCTCGGGATACTCGGGCTTCGATATACAAGAGGCAATTCAAAAGGAAATGTTAACATGAAATAAACTAAAAAATACTATTGTTTTCTGATTACGAACACGGTTTCTAGAAACACGACTTATTGTACTGTAAGTATTAGTTAGTAATGTTTTGTTCTTCAAGTTTACCAATAAATTGATGGATGGGCTGTGGTATATCTTAAAAACAAGAGCTAATAAATGAATTTTATTTACATATTCGTTTTTTTAACCCAAAATTAGTAAAAATAGGCTATTTAAAACTAGGAAACAGACAAAAAGTTGTTTTTTGTTTCCAAGTGTAAGTAAAATTAATACCGTGACGCAGCATTAGTTAAATATTTTTAAAGTTCAAAGTGTAAATTAATACACCGTCGGGTCAAACCTTCACTACTGATTATAACATTTTAGAAAATTTTGCAATCAGTACTGAATAAAAGATATATTTCCCAAAAGAAACCTTTTTCAAGTTTTAAGAGTGCATAAAATTAAATTTTAAATTTTATAAATTGAAAGTGTGTAATCACTGAATTGTTTAATAAATTCATAAAATGTTTTTGTACAAAGCAAAAGTAGTGTTACAGACATTATAATTGAGTTCTTAAGGAAATAGTTAATGTAAACGAAATATTTCAGATTTCTCCGTAATGGAAATTTTTAAGGAAAATAAGAAACTTTTAAAATAATTTAAGAAAAGTTCTTTTTTTGTTCCAAATACTTTACACTGTTCAATATTTAATTTTATATTTTCGAATAATTTATAATATTTTTTTTTCTAGAACACCAACAAGAATTCTAAAAATCTATGTTAATTTTGTCCTTCGATTTAAAAATATCAGCATTCACTAACCGAGCTAAAACGATTTTTTTTTTAAATTTCAACTAATACTTTTGTTTTAAAAGCAACTATTCATAAAAATGAAAATCAATTTACCACAATTCATGAAACTTTTAAGCCTTTTAAGAAAATTAGCTCCATTCTCTAAAGATCTATTTCAAATTTGAAATTTTTATGAAAGAATCATTTTTTTCCTGGACATCCCTTGAATGAATTTCTTTTAATACAGATCAATAAGTGATAACTCTTTTGTGTGTGTGTGTATTTTTAATATCAAACAAAAAAACTTATTGATGTTTTGTTATAAAATAAAACCTTGACATTTTAGAAAACCTACTGAATAAAGAATCAGCAATTGACACGTCATCCATCAACAGTGTGAGGCAGAAGATATTTCTGTAGCATCTTTTATAGTAAAAAATGAAAAAAAAAATACATCAACTATATATAGAGAGAGAGAGATATCAGCTTAAGCAGTTCTTTACCCTTTACCTACTTAACAGTAACTTTTTTTTTGTATCGAAAACAGTAAATTCAGATTTTTCATGATAACCGAAAAAGAAAATATGTCCAATAAAAAAGATCAGAACAGAAGACATGTAGAATGCTCCACGATGCTTTCACGCACTCCTAATTCATTTTATTAAAAACTACGTTACATTTGATTTCAAATTAGCTATTTGAAAAAATTTTGATGGATTTGTGGAACTAATTTCTTAAAATAATCAAAACTGTATCATTTTATAAACCATATAATTGAATAAATTGAACTAAATAAGTTTTAATTAAAGACATACTTTTGAATTGAGAATAATTCTAAAAAACCCTTTTCAATAAAAGTTTTCAGAATTTTCTGTTACGCTAGGCTTTATGTACAAATTATATGAGATTAAAATATGTTTTTTTTTTCATTCCCACTATTAGTTCACACTCTCCTTGTATAAATATATTTATATATCTTGTTCAAAATTTTCAATCGTAATAAAATACTTTCTATTCATCCATTAAAGCTCAAATACATTTTTAAAACTTGTATTGAATGACACTTGACACACAATTTTTTCAAAGATTAATTCATTAGTTAAAAAATAATTAGTGACAAACAAAAATCATTGTCCAACATCATATATAAAAAGGAAAATTTTTCTTTCTACACCTGTAGCGCAACGTGTAACGCGATGGACTTCTAATCCAAAAGTCGTGGGTTCGCATCCCAACTGGGAGAATGCCACCTGATTTCTCAGAAAGAGATTTATTTTTGCTACATCATTTTATTGGAATAAGTAAGTTTAATTAATTAATGAGTAGCAACGAAGAAATCCAACACCATACATGGAAAGGAAAATGGAAAATCGCTTTTTATTTTGCCCCTTATTGTTGTGATTCTATTTAATGTATATACATATTTATATATGTTAGTTGTAATTATTTAAAAAATTAGCTAAAATAAAAATTTTCTTTCTTGACCTAAGTAGAAATCAACTTTATTTTTTTATATTACTTGTTAATCATATTGACTGATTAAAATTAATAAATTCCGCTTATGGATTGATAATCATTTTTTTTTGTATCCACTGATATGCATAACTGTAAGAGAGGCATGGATCCTTTCAGAATTTCACTTTTGTTCATTGAAATATATATTAAGTCGAAAAAATTTTAATATGTAGGCATATTTACTGGATATTATATCATTTTCCATTACTACAAATAAAATAAAATGTACACAATAATTCTAAAACCTTTTCAAAGTATGTTACACATCATTTCCACATAAAAGAAGAAAAATTATAAAATGGAAACAATTACAAATATTAATAAAATATAAAGAAGCATTAAATATAATTATTAAGAAGAGTTTTGAGGTCATTTATGTCGGTCATTAGTTTACATTTGCTTAGCAATAAAAGAAAATATTTAACAATTCAATAAACTCCTTTTATTTTTTTTCATATATTTTTAACGCTTTTAATCAGTACTACTTTTCAAAGATGGCTTTGAGATGTTTTCGCTGAAACTTTGTTATGAATACTCGATTTGATTTAAATCCAATCTCTGGAATGAGCTGGAGATACCGATGTTATGTTGTGAAATCATTTCTTTACGTGATACGACTTATGTCAGGGAACATTAACATCCTGAAAAGTTATTCCAAATTGGGAACAAATCATGTTCCAAGCCCCTTAAGTGTCACCGGTATGTATCTCTGTCAACCGGTGCGTTATGTGCCCCTGACGTATACATCCATCCTTTCGAAATATGATTATTTTCTTTGCGCAGCTGTCAGTAAATCTACTCCAAAGGTTTTGGGGCATAACATTGACAGTATTTACAATATATTTACAGAAAAATTTCCTTATTTCTGTGTCTTTTCATTTTCTCCCAATACACAGCATACCAGCGCCTATGAGAAAAAGGGTGACACTGAGGTGCGAATCGCATAACTTTTGATAGGCAGTCAAGAAGTTACAAACATTTCTTATTTTAGTAAGCAATATTTTGGGTCAGGCATGTTCCCTTCAAAGATATATAATCTCCAAAAGACTTTTGCTGCTGTACATGACAAAATGGGATTATGAGTGCGTAATTGTAGTTAAAACTTTGTATGGTTAAAATTCTTTTCCCAGGTATTCTCAGTAATATGATACAATTGAGAAATTTAGTTCGTCACTGACAAGCACTTCCTCTATACCGCTTATCAAGTATAGTAGTTAGTGACGCTGACTGTTGTGCCATCGGCCTGGATTCGAATCCAGGTTAAATCATGGTTTATTGTAAGCGTATAGTGCTTGTGTGGCATGGAGGCACACTAAATAGTCGCAGTAGTACTGATCTTCGAGCCGCAAGTCCCCTCGTGAGATAGGGGGAAAGAAAAGAGAGGTGGAAGGCTCCTGACCACCTCCAGGGGATTCTCCCACAAAAATTGGGGTGGAATCGAGCTAAATTGTACTATTGTATGATGCTCAAAACTACGGCAAACGACAGGCGCACAGCTAGCTTATAAAGTATTTTTAATGACAAATACACTATGATAATTGATATCGTATTCTATCACAAAAATGTTTTAAATTAATTGATAGAACTCTATACTTCATAGATATATTTTATGGGACATGAATTTATCAGTTGTCCACCGTTTTTATACAATTTATTTGAAAACTTTTACAGTGGCCAAGTTAGCACAAATACAGATGCAATAATGTCTTTATTTGCACAAATACAATAGCTAACAAAATATCTTAAGAAACTACTGTGTTTGAAATATATCAGTTCCTTTATAAAAAATAATTTCGACGATTTTTTCCCAAGGCTAGAGTGATGGCAGCCTTAATATTAAGATTCTTTTCTGGAACTAAGGAGATCAAATATTTCTCACAAGTTAAGTTTTCTTCTTTTTTATGTATCATCTTTTTATCTTCATTTTTTTACTTCATAAAATACTTTTAAAATTGACAATGTTATCAATCTTTTGTACTCTTATCTTATACTATTTCAAAAACTTTTTTTTTGTCTGGTATGTGTCACCAAAGGTTGCATTTTCCTCACTTGAGTTCCTTCTTTTATAGAAATTCTCTTAACGTATCCAACTACTTGTGACAACTTTTTAAAAAAAATATGAAGATATGGGGATTTTTTGTGGTTTTTACATTTGTTTAGAACATTTTAACTCAGCATATATCGCGCAGGGTGTGTCATACCCACCGTCTAACTTTTTTAATGCTCCTTTTAAACCATTTTTTGAAATTATAAAATTTTTTCGTGTAGCTGATTTTACATTCATATGCTTTTAGGGGCCTTAGCTTTTAGGAGAATTCTAAATATATATTTTTGAATACCACCTCTTCGGGTATGTCATACCCTGCGACTAAATCACCGGTACAGTTCTGCATGCAGGAGCACGTTTTAAATCATCCTTATGCTATGGCGTATTGTAGTTATGATGAAGAAATACGATATTTAACTAATTTAATAGATAAAGTACTTAATATATATAGTTCAACATTATTTTCGGATGAAGAAATTCACTTCGCGGTTATGATGAGGAAGGTTCAAATAATGAAGAGTGTAACGGCAAATATGATTCCTCCACTGAAATCGACCCAGATTTAGAAAAGGGAGACACTGTTAAAAATAAATGTCTTATACGTAGAGACACAAAAACATTTGGGAAGAACGTAATTTTAAAGGAGACAACTAGTACACATCTTATCTATTTTAAGATGAACTTTTGAAAAAAAAACTATTGCTAAAACAATAAGAGAAAATAAAGAAATTGAAATTTTTTTGAATTTAAAGGATAGAGAAGTTAACTTATATATGTTTAATTTAAAAAAAAAACAGATTTAAAAAAATAAGATTCAGGGAAAACATCGCAATCATTCACGACGAGATTCAAGAAGTGTAAAAACAATGTACTGAATGCCCTTATAAAAAGAACAGAAAACCTAAATTTACGCGTAAAAATTGTAATCAGAATATTGTATATTTCCTACTTTTCTTCCTTTTTAACTTTCGAATACAAAATTACGGTAAAAAAATAATTTAAACATCCTTGGGTATTAGATACCCTGCGCGAGAATTTTCGGTAATTTTTTTCGCGCGAGTGATGCCGAGTTAAGAGAAATATGCTAAAATTAAGAATAAAATAGAATAAATTATTATTAGTAAAATGGGAAAAAATGGGTAAACATTTATAAAAAATAACATAAACGGGGTCTATCCTGTATGAAAGTTTATGAATAAATTTTCAATTTTTCAAATTCTGGTTTCTATGTTATTCATTTTTGAAACGATATTCAGAATAAGAGATATTTTAATTATTATCTTAGTTATTATATAAAAATGCTTAAAATATCAGTGATTATAATAACATAAGGGACTGTAAAATTTGTAATAAAACCGTGATTGATAAATCTGAAGTTTAAAACACTTCTAATATTATACAGAACATACATAAAAATATTCAGTTAATTTTTTTCAAAACTTTTTTAGCAATCACTCCCCATTTGAGCATTTTCTAAAACCCATTTCGAGTTTAATGCGCTTTAAAGTATGCCATCTTGCTTTATAAGTAATGCATCTTCTTTTATTAAAACACTTGTAGCTTTTATTCTAGTGAACGGAAAATAATTAACTTGGTATTTTTATAAATCTAATACGATAGTCTCTAAAATGAAATCCTAAAAAAAAATCTCTTTTTGTGGCAAAATTCACAATTTTAAGGGAGTCGGATACCTTATTAGAAAGAAATTAAAAAGAAAAAGAAATGAGAGAAACAAATTTGTGTACTTTATTAATACGGAAGTTTTAAACGTGCACATTTTTATATAGGTGATATCCAGAATAGGCTTAATTCTGCAGATTAACGGTGAAAATAAGTTATTATGCAGAACCACTAAGAAATGTACACATTAAAACGGCTTTCAAGCTTTTGGAAAAATATGTACATTTGTAATTTGATGAAAAATTAAAACTAGACTTTTAATTAAATAAGCTAATTTTACTTCTAAAAAACTTTAAATTTTTGTTATCATATTTTGGTTATTATATAATATTTTCGCAAATCCTTCACTATTAAATTGAAAAAAATTGCATAATTTATAATACTAAAGACATTATGTAGGTAAACAGATGTATATTATTACAGAAAAATATGCATATACAGATAGACAATTATTGACGGATATGCACAATGCTAGCAAAATTTAGCTACTAATGCTAGTGATTAAAATGTTTGACTTAGCAATTACATCACTATTTAAAAAAAGTATTTTCTTATAATTTCATTATGGAGGATTTTTTGTTGTTGTTGTTTTTTTTCGGAAATACAGCTTTTTTTATTTATACACATGAATTATATAAAATAAAAGTTAATAAAATATTCTTATTAATGCAATCCTTGTCAAACTATCAATATATGCGATGCCATTTCCAATCTTAATTTTCATCACACCCCTTCCCCCAGTACAATAACAATGTATTGACTTTAATAATAATATACTTAGATATACTAAAGTTATCTTACGACCTTAATTGTAAACTGTACAAATTATTTTGATAAGTTTTAAATTTTGTGCGTTACTTTTATGTAATTTACTTTAAAGTAATAGTATATAAGTGTTATGTTGCTTTTTCTTTCTAATATTTACTTTGGAACATATTACAATAAATATCCAAGTGAAAACATGTCAGAATGTATGTTGTTTTGCTTCCTTTCAGTAAATTAATATTTTTTTAAACTACTCGTATCTTTTATTTTTGACTTTTCAATATGCTCGCTACTCTCTCCTCCGCACGTAAGATATCACGCCGCCCCAGATGCGGGACCCACAGTTTAAGAAATGCTGTATTTATTTACTACGGATAATAAAAATGTAAAAAGTAAATTAAATAAACTATATTGTTCTTTGAAGTCTACCATATTCCGACACACTGGAAATTTATTAAACATATTCGTTAAATAAATTAAAAAATACTTTTTTTAAGTATTGACTTTTTTTTGTAAATACGCCTGCCTACGACCAATCGGACATAGGGCATCTTGCAGTCCAGTACAATACAGAAAATGTGCTGCTAATAGGAGAGAGAACTTTGTAGTTATCTGGACAGTGAGTATGAAGAAGAGAGAGACAATCAAATATATGCTCCTCAGTCATTGGTACAGAATTACTGAGAGAACAGAGTGGAGAATCAGCCAGGCTAATTTTAAGCAGATGAACTAGCAATTAATCATGTTCACTGATGATTTTAAAATACTCCACTCCCTCCACCCTAGGAAGGACAGAAAGCTAAATATATTTTTGACCATCGAGTAGACAAGACCTATATATTTACCATCAACCAAATCTTTAAAAATAGATATTCTTTTGTGGCGGTTTTTATCTCTGAAAAATCACATGACATTTCTAAGAGGAATCAGTAGACAAGGTGGATGCAGAGTTGAAGACTCTTTAGCCAGCTTGGCAGCTTGTTCATTTCCATGAATGCCGCAATGAGAGAAGATCCATTAAAAGACGGCTTCTCTTCCAGTGCTAAGAAAGTCTATACGTTATTTACATTTGAATTCAAGCTCTGATAGTTATAGATTGTAACCGGAAATGGTTATATTTGCGGCCTGAGAATCTATAAAAATGACAATAATTTGACTGGTAGTAACTGTAAAAGCTCTAAGAGCCATAGATGTTGCAAAAATCTCACCATCAATATTGTCTGAGCAGATAAAGAGCTCTTTAAAATTAAATGAATTAGAGTACCTGTCAGTCCAGCCCTGCCTAAGAAAACCGTGGTAGAGTCATCAGTAAATACATGTTACCAGTCTTGATCTAGATATCTTCCACGGATATTAGCTAGAGCTGAAGACCTTAACTCAGCCTGGCGAGAATTATGCTCATGAACAGGCAGAACCAAATACAGTTTAGCAGAAGCATATCTCAAAAGACATGGGAATAAAATAAACATGTGAAATGAATTTAGAAAATGTTAATAAAAGTACTTTTTATGAAATTTTGTATATTTCAATTAATTTCCACCCCAAATACGTAATTTTATAAGATATACAAATTAGTGATGTGCCAAAAGCAACCAAATTTATTTGAAATGTTACTTTAAGTTCTTTGAAGCCACGCGTCCGGTTTTAGTGGTTTTAGATGCTGACTGCCGTAGCATAGAGACTGGGTTCCAATCCCGAAAAAGTCATGGATGTTTGTAAATGTATAGAGCACGTGTTAATTCCACTGATCCTCCAGGTGTTCTTCCTCAATATTTGGGTGAAACCGAGCCAAATCATACAGTTCCCAGTATGGTGCTCAAAGCTTAGACTAACGACGGACGTAAAACGAGCCATTTGCTACGACGAGATTCATATACCTCGATTTGATAACCGTTGATTTGGTGTCATCAAAAACAACAAGTTCTTTGAGAAATACAAATAAATTAAATAAATTTAATTCAAATATATTATAGGGAACAGTGATATATCTATTATTGCCAAATAAAAATAGGATGTCACCAATATTTTACTGCACAGTTAATAAATTTGATTCAAAAATGCTACAAAACTGTATAATAATTCATAAAAAATGTCGAAATTTTTTAAAATATTGTACTTTTTAAAGCTTTTAAAGTATGGAAAACAAAAATGCAAGTAACCTTTTAAAAAGTCAAATATCAGCAATAGACTTATAATTTAAAGTTAAAGTATAGAAAATTGCAGAGAAAATATTCGTAATTTACTTTCGGTAAAAAATAATTTCCCTTTTCCATGAAAATATAAATCAATAAATTTAGTAAAAGACAACTTAAATATTTGTTCTTCACAATTATTTTAAATTGCAGTTCAAACATGAAATCATAAACCATGCACTCAAGAACCTATATGCCTTAAGATGCACAGTAAGTTTTATTTAAGTAGACACCAAAACTTCTATTTAAAAATAATACTATATTATCTTTTGAATTCTTACCCACACGTGCACATATATATTCGCCTTTCAGTTTATCTTGCCTTGATGGAAAGGCATCGAGTATATTTATATAAACAACAACAGTAAAAAACTTACACTCATTTTTTAAGTTTAAATATAAAAATGTCAAATTTTTTTATGTTAATATTTTATTAAGAATCTACTTTGCAATTCCCAGTAACTTAATTTACTCATTTTATCCCTCTATTCTTAGTGAGATTTCAGGTAATTTAAGAGAAAAAAAATATTCATACGTTTTAGTCTTTCATACATTAATGTACTGTTACGTCATGGAATTTTTTACAGATTAAAATTTGTGCTACGTACTGTGTCGTAAAGTAATTTGTTTTAATATTTGTTTTATTAACGCCGTGTTCAAAGGCTATAGAAGTATTCACTAGTGATGAGTCTCATAATTTTAAATGGAATGACAAAACTAAGCTGTCATTCCATTCTCAAATAGAAAAATTACATGGTATAGACTATTTCAATCCTTATGCTTGAATTATGGGATTAGTTTTTAACCAGTAATAACTAACTTTATTAAGAGAAATATTTTCTCATAAAATACAATCGTTTAAGTTAAAAATACTACATATCGAAAAAAGTATTTAGAGTAATGATAGTTTTGTGTCTTCCTCCATCACATCTATTTAAAAATATATCATATTGAAAAAGACAAACATTATGTTTTTAAGAATTCAAGTGTCTACAAAACACGTAAATGAAATATGTTTCTCATTTCTCTATTGATGTGTAACGTTAACTTGGGAAATAAATTTATATCTGGGAAACAATTTGTTAAACCTCTTACTTCTTAAAATTATTTCATGATCATTATTTTTCTTACAATTTCGAGAATTAAATGAAATTTTAAGTTTTTATTTAATTTACCTATCACATTATCTAGCATGTTACCCGCAGTTATATTAAAGGAAGTATAGTATCATAATTTTAGATATTTTAAGTATTTAAATTTTTGTAAAATCAAGAGTTTTATATTCATGATAATGATATTCAAATGATTTGCTTCCATAGTGTTTTAACATTGAATCATGTATACAATTTAAAAGCTGAAAATCATGTGATTTTATAGAAATAAAATGGAGATATATAGCAGGAAATGCGTTCATTTACTTTTGTAAGACTTTAGATTCTACGAGAAAATTCTTTAAGACTTTTATTTCAATAGTTTTACATTGGAATCACTGAATGATATGGAAGAAATTTTTCAAGCCATCTATACGGAAAGAAATATTTTGTAAAGCTGAAGAAAGGAAGATGCCAAAACCAAACTGCACTTGAATGACGAGACATGGAGCGTGTTATAAGAAACACAAACGTGGAAAAAATGCAAAATGACTGAACCAAAAAGACATTTTATGTTTTGTTCGGAACAATTTTTCTTGGTTTTCGAAGGAAAAGTTTTCTCAAAAGAACATACCTTTCTTTCGATTTATTTATATTCATGTTGTATTTTTATTCTTATAAGTCAGAAATGTCTAGACTATGGCTTCTTTTGTTCTATTTTTGCCTAGAAAATTAGTATGGAATGATTGATAAAAACGTAAATTATTCAAGCGTACTTTTGGAATAATGTTTCATTTATTAAATCCTACAATTTCCGTGACAGCGGTGTAAGTTATTCATGATAAAACTTCAAAATAGGAGTTTAACTTTCCCTTTTAGAACTGCTGTGATTTTAATAGTGATCTAATTTTGCTAATCTAATTTTTTGGATAAAATAAAAGGAAAATAAATGCTTATAGCTGGAAATTATATAAAAACTAGTATCACACAGAAATGCCCACATACAAAAAAAATGTTTGTGCTTTTATCTAACTTGGATTAGCTGTTTGGTCATCCGAATTTTTAACAGATGAATAAAAAAATGTCTTTCAAAATATTTAATTTCTTACTTTTGTTTTACCATATTTTTTTTATATATTGCAACAAATCTTTCTAGAAATAGTTATGATAATTAACACTTCGTCGGGCGTACCTCTAAGTGAAACATAATCAGGCCCAAGCGTCCTGAGATGCTTCCGACATATCATGCCCTCTCTCCACCCTTTTAATCAATTTTATTTCAAAACACCGGTCTTGGGTAAGTTCTAAGGAAAGCAAATACACCAAATTGTACAGAAAAAGAACCATCTCAATAAACAATGTGAGGCTTAAACTAAAACTACCAAAATTGCTAATTTGACACAAAATGAAAATGAGAGTTGGAGTCACAATGTATCATAAAAAGAAGAAACAAACTGAAAACACGAGTAGTATAAAGTCTTTTCAGATGTGCGACCATCGTTTTTCCCCTTAGTCGTGGGCTGAATTCGATGCTGCATTTTCCAAAGAAGCGGTTGAATAGCAGGTCTGGAATAGCAAATTTAAGTGGCTTAGGTAAAAGGGGTTCTCGACAATTAACAATCGTAATTTTTCATCCTGATAAATCATGATTCAGCCATGCACATCCCCCCTTTGCGTCTTTTGGAAGATGTAGAGGGAGGAATTCTACATTATTTTTTGGGGATGGAAGGGGGTGAAAACCTCTTCTAGCGGAGTTGTAGGTGAGTCGGCATTCCACTTATATTCAGAATTCGTCATGCTAGTTGACCAATCACAAATTGGTGAGACAAAGTTTTGAAGAAGATTCTTCCGTTTAGGTGGTTCCAGTCCATTCTCAATCGTAATCAATTGAGAATTTATACTAACGATGTTCAGACAGACCAAAAATAAAAAAAAGACCGTTGACCAGCGTCTTGTGTTCTGGATCACACAGAATATAGAGCACATTTAATGAACTGTGCCAACTCCAGTTTTAACGCTATTATAAAAGGCTATTATAAACTTCTGGATTCTTCTGCTCACTAATAGGTCGATCAATGACATCAGTTTCACAGAAAGCAGAAATTAGAATCCCGTTTCCTCCTTTCTTTTTTACGTATGAAATTTAAAAAAAAGGTTACTATATATTGTTGAAGCCGAACAAGCTGCTACACTGAGCTGTATTCAAAAACATCTTTGAGGTTGGTGAGATCAGACAACTTTTTAGCCATTTCAACAGAAAATACGGAAATAAAGACATGACAAAGGAAATTATTTATCGATATTAATGGAAGGCACACTTCTCCTGAGAGTTCAGGGCAAAGCAAAATACATATACAGGGTGCGGCAAAATACCCGGACAAACAATATTTTAAACAACTTTATAAAAAATTAAGAAATATAACAAATAATAATAAGAGTATACTCGTAATAAAAAATTAATTTAATTGGTTTCAAATTGACTGCCGTTTGCAGAAATGCAGAGTCGTAAATGCTTACAGAAATTTTCAACAATGGGCCTGAAGTCTTTTACCTTTAATCTATCCCATTCCAGCAGAAACAATTGCTTTAGAGAGTCTAAAGTTTTGTATGGTTTAGTGCAAGCCCTGGACTCCAAAATGGACCATGCACTGTAATCCATGAAATTGAGATCCAGTGAGTAGGGTAGCTTTTTTCACATGCTATCATGTCAGGAAAATTCACCTTGCACCCCTCTTGTGTCTCTTTGACCTTATGAGCTGGAGCAGAGTCTTGTTGAAACGTCCACTTTATATTTCCGAAATGCTTTTGTGCCCACGGAAGTACAAAAACTTCAAGAATGTCCCTCTGGTACACTTTTTAATTGATTTTAACACCCTCTTCCACAAATACCAAAGGAATTTTACCACTTGCCCAAATTCCGTCCCAGACTACGACCGACTTGGGATATTGGCGATATCCAACTATTGCCGAAGTGCTTGGAGCGTCCACAGATCAGATTCAATCGTCTTACGAACTTGTTGAACCGCAAAAAGCATCTCATCAGTGAAAAGGAATCTCTCCCAGCGCTGACTTGGGGCCCATCTCAAAACTTTTCGGCATCTTCGGAGCCGTACCAGTTTGTTTCTTTCAGTGAGGAGCTGACATTTACGCAACTTGTAAGGCTTCAGTCCAAGCTCCTTTTTGCTATTCGCCCCAACGATCTTACACTTATTCCCATGTCACGAGCGACTTTCTCATGGAAACTCTCGAATTTCTCTGGACTCGCTTTTCGAGGGCCTTACGATTCCTTGAAGTATTTACGGTACGTTTTCGCCCACTTCCTGGACGTCGAACATCATTGCCAAGCTCTTTGAAACGGCAGATGGCAGCAAGCACTGTTTGCCGTAAATTTAATTTGCGCATATTCTGAAACTTGTAAATACCAAATTTCACTGGAATATTCCCAGTGGTTTTCTCTCTAGCACCCCTTGAACACTTGCAGTTTAATTATGGCCACCCTGTATATATATATATATATATAGAATATATTTATCTATATGTCTCTATATATGTGTGTGTCTTTTGTAATATATTTCATAATATTGTAATCTTTAACAAAACTGACTTATTTTGAGCAAAATTTGATTGACTGCAATAAAAAAAACATTTAAACACTCATCTTCGAAGTTATTATACAATCGACCTCACAAATAGGGGAAAGGGGGGGGGTTCTGGGCAAGGGGAATAAGAGTTAAGGGCAGTCTGAACTTTTTCATGCCATCCACTACAAAGAGTTAGGAAACTACTGGGAGGGGTGTCCTGGCAGCCAGTAGGAGGGGTATTTAAAAAGTGTCTTAGTGGCCTCTCAGGCCAACTGCGACCGACGGAGAGTTCAGTTCAGATTGATAATTTTTTTTGTAATGTTTAATATAATATTTGCAAATTCAATCTGCTTCTAGATTGATTTAAAAAAATAAATTGACATTGCACCTCAACATTATAAACGGAAAATTTTCTTACTGGATTTTTTAATTCTTACTCTATTCAAGGGCATAATGTCACTGATTTAATCCTAACAAATAATTTATATTTAACGATAATAAATGTTAGATATATTTTCTCGCTATCAACTTACCCCTCCTAATACAATCAGTGCATGTGGAAACCTGTTTCAATTTTACCAAATTTAAATTATGTGTTAATAAGATAAAGTACTTCCAGATAATCTAAAAAACACATTTTCAAATAATAGTTAATGTAAGCTACGTATTAAAACTGGAACATATAATACAAGTTACATTTTTATTAAAAATCATAATAAAGATCTCAATTTGTTTTCATTGTATTTTAAAGAGTATTTTTAATAGTTTTTGTACTAATTTAATAACTAATAATTAAAACTAATGTTTTTAATTATGAAATAAATTTAAAACTTAGATAAAATAAGTAAATGAAAAAAACGTTAATAATCAACTTAAATTGTTTCAGGTTTTGATTATAAGCTTTAAAGCTCTTTTTTTCAAATTTAAATTACACATTAAGCGTATTTAATGATTTATTTTATTTAAGACAATGGACAAAGTTATACTTATCATAATCTAAGAAATGCGTTCGTTAAAGATTCATTTTCTTAGTGTATAATATGTAATTATCATTCAAAGAATCTAAATATTTATCATATTCCTTTTTACTGTAGAATTATATTTTCATCTTTTACATCTATTCAATCTAGACTTAATGCGTACTATTACCTTCTTTCTAAGTTAGTGTTTTTTTCAGATAACCGGTTCTCTATTGAAAATAAATTCCTTGAGCCTAATTAATTAGAAGATTTCATAACGTTAGTAAGTCGAGACATTACAAATGTAATGATACACGCGAGATTATCTACAAGATTCAGCGTTTTACACGGGTTTTTCTTGTACACCAGCCACTTCGATTAAAATGCAGTAGCTGTCAGATCTTTTTGGATATATTTTTTATTTAAAAAAAATGTTAGATGAGGTCGAAAGGATATGGAAACATAAAAGGAAAAACAGTCATCACGTAACTGAAAAATACAAAAGAAAAAATTAACAATTCCATTAAAATTTCTTTAGAAATTCATACTTTAAAAGTCAAATCTATTAAAAAGTTTTAAAATATAGAAGAAATTTTACGAAAACTAGTCACGAAAAAGGAAATTTCGAATTCAAATTCAGAAATACTTCACCAACTTTTACTTTGCATTCGTAAGAAAAAGTACCTTTTGCTAGGTATCTGTAAATATTTATAAGTTTCTTTCAAAACTGATTGATACATTTGAAAATTTTTTATATAGAAATATATTTTTGCTTATGGCTGAATTTTCAAAATAAAAGGCATACAAAGAAAAGGCATAATGAAATGTATAATCATGAAGCGAACATTATGTAATTGTTGTATATACTTGATCAGTTGTATGTACTTGAATTTGTAAACTAATATTTATAGCATATGAATATGAAATGTCTTTTAAAACCTACAATAAATGTCTTTATCATTTTTATATATGTTTAAAAGGCCAATTCTTTCCCTTATTCTCTGTGTATCTATTCATTATTAGTAAATGAATAGATACACAGATTTCAAAAAGAGTTTATTACATAATTAAATTAAGTATAAAATTATGTCCACATTAATATCAAACAATTGAACTACTAATAATTGGAAATGCTGCTAATTAAACAATTTTTTTAAATTCATTTTTATGAATTATGCATCATTATTTTACTTGTGAACATATGTTTTTTTTCTAATGAGACTGCGGATTGGTATTTCTACCTTTGCAGACCTAGTACATTCCCCAGAAGCTGGTGTTATTTTTTAGTGCGGCACCGTATAATCAATACCAATTTCCGCAAGTAGTTTTGATGCCCAGTTTCCTCCCCAGATGGAGGCACACATGAGCTCTGCCGATGCAAAATTTGCACTTTTACATGTCGCATAATCATACCACATGGACGTTGTTCATTTTATAAATCATGAAAATCCACCGACTTGGGCCTGGGTCGAACCCGTAACCTAGAGTGCAGAAGGCCAGCGGCAAACCAACTACTCCATTCAGACGGCTGAAATCTAATTTTCAGCCGACTACATATCTTATTTTCTATGTTCAGAAATATGAAAAAAATTTACTATATTTTTCTTTAATGGCAATTAGAATCAGTAAAACTCAATGCTTAGCTCTCAAAAATTTAAAATATTCCTTTTTGTCTCAAAATTGATTTTCCAGATTTAAAACTAATCTTTATTGGGCATACAAAATTACAATTATAGAAAGAGAGAAAATATTTGAAAACCAAACTGCATGCTCTTAAAATTATATAACTGACCTCCTATTTTTTTTCAACTTGTTGAACTTCAAGCTTCTTTCAGTTTATTCTGTATCTTCATTGATTGATTTTGTAAATTATTGTACATTATTGCATTTTCATTAACTATATTGTATTTGTAAATTATTGTATTTTACAAATTATTATATTTGTAAATTATTGTACTTTAACTATATTTGTAACTTCATTGTATTGGTTTTGTTTCATAATAATTTTTTTTTGTAACGTATTTTAGTCTTTGTAATTTATTTGTTTTTGTTATTTCATTATTTCATATATTTGCTTGTTATTTACGTTTATTTTTATCTATCTTATTCTGTTTGCTTTATTTACAACTTTAAGCCCCGTGTGATACTTGTGGTGCACTGAAATTGTTTTATCTGTTTTTAATTTTAAATAAATCTCAATTTTAAGTTAAAGGTTAATATTTGCTTTTCTCTGTAATAACTATTACTAGAAATAAAATACGAAGTAGAGATATTGGTTGAGAAATATGTTGATGCATTGTTTCTGAAATAATAAATGTCACTACGAAAAAAATATAAGAACTCAACATTTTTCGTGAAAAAAAATTTAGTATTCTCTCAAAATCCATCAAATGGTTTAATAATTTAATAAGAATAATTAAAAAAAATCAATTTTTGTAGTTAAGGAAATGATTAGTTTTCCTAAATTAAATTATTTTACTATTAGGAAAAGAAATATGAATGTTAACGAAATGGAGAATATTAATGTAAATATATATTTCAACTCGAATAAATACTTCAATTATAGAACATAGAAAAAAGGAGCAAAAGTTCCGAATGTTAATTTTTTTAGTAAGTTCAGTTTCAACAAAATATGTTTACAACTGTTGATCTATTTACAGATTTTCAAATATTTACCACTCTTTCTGTCCCCCTCCCCCCTCCATTTCATATATTCAACAGCAAAATTTTGAAATAGCGAATAGGAAATTTCGATCACCGAAGTGACGACAGGTGCAAATTTTGTGTTAGAAAGACAATTTTACGGAATCTGTACGAAATCGTTATTCAACACATGGGCTTGACTTTTAAAACAATAGGAAACCTGAACAAAAAGATGTAAATGATATTTCTCAACAAAACATTACAAATGTGTTAATTGTTATTAGTTGATTCGTTAGACAAATTTTTGTAATTATATCATCTCCTGCTTGAAATTCGTGAAATTTTACAGAAGTTTCTTTCAAATAAAATATTTTAACTAGGTAACGTACTGAAAAATGTACTTTACCTAAGCTAAGTAGGTGACTGAATGTGACGTTACTAAGGCTCACAAATATGAGGTTATCCCAATACCTCATAAGGTAGGTATATGAAACCCTCAATAGGTATCATTACCTCATAAGACAAACACTTTCAAATATCATCAATATTCTTTGAAATTGAATCTTCCTAAAAATCTTGTATCATGATTTTTTATAATCATAGTAGAAGCAAGAATACCAAAGGATTAAAAAATGCATTAGATCTTGGAAGACGACTCTAGCTTCTACGAACTTAATTATGGTGTAATAATGAGAATACTCAATATATCTTCCGATAAAAGTCGAAGTAATTTAGGAGTTTTTTTGGGATATGTCCTCAGAAAATTGTATACTTTTTTTTATAATTTTCTTTAATTTATCAGAGAATAATAAGCAAGACATAATGACATGCTAGAAGCCAATTTAAAACGTAGAATCCATCTGTATTTAAGTAACTGTTAAATTTTTTTGGTTTAAAAATAAAAGGACTGGGTTCATCAATATTAGTCCATCTAATTGTATGAAACGTGAAAAATTTTTCACAAAAACAACGGTTAAAATGAGGAAGGTTGTAAAAGTTACTATTTATAACTTTGTCAGGAAGGAGCTATTATTGATAATATATGAACTTCAGTATCAGTATTTAAAAAAAACAGGAATTAATCTAAGTTTGATTGTAATTGCAAAGCTCCCAAAACCTTCGAAATTAGATGGAAAAACTGGATTTGATTCATTAGAATGCATAAGTACAGGATCTTCATAATGACGGCAGGTGCTAGAAAGCGGTATATAGTGTTGTGTAGATAGTATGGCACATAGCATTTTATTAAAAGTACTTACCTACAAAATTATTTTTACGTTAACAATAAACACATACCTTCCGACTTTTAACTGAGTTCCATTTTACTTTCTTACTTTTTGTTTTTGTAAAAATGGGAACACTTATTTAGACAATTGCAGTTCTAAGACCTTGCAACCCATTTAAATACTACTTTAAATCCATAAATTGGTAATTTAAAAATTGCTAATGAACTTTAAGCCCCTATTTTTATGTTTACTAAATACAAGTTAAACAAGCTCTTGAATTTTTCGATAAGACATTTCATGTATTTGAATAAATAATAATTTTCTAAAACTATCCCCAACTACCTTCTAAGATCATCACTTAATGCGGTTTACAGCACATATTAAAATATATGTGCCCAACCCAATTTCCAACAATTACATTAAACCTAGGAAAATAAAATGTTTAAAGGTTCACAACAAGTCTTAAATCAATTCTATACATTTTTTACAGATTTAGTTCTGTATTATATTTCACATTCCTATTTAACTGTGATTCAATTTCTATTTTGAGTCGAATAAGCTCTTCAAATATTTTTTAACTTTCTTTAACTGATTTCGACAATTTTTATGTTTAATAACGAAAAAGATACTATTCAAAAAATGATCAAATCTTTTCTATACATTTTGCTTGATCATAGTTAAATTTTTTCTTGGGAAAAAATTATAAGTGTTGAGAAAGCAAACAATTGCACACACACACCAATTGTACTTAGTAATATATAAATTCACTTAAGTGATTTTTTAAAATAATTGTATACATTTATCAGTTGCGGAGTTTAATAATTATACTCGAAGTAGAAGTAACATAAAATATATTTTAAGTGTTCAGATATCTTTATAGTGTACAGAATATTTATACTTTTAAAATATTTCACAAAAAAACGCGCGCTTTGAAGAAAATTAATCTCTCCCGTAAAAATTAAAAATTGTGAAGATAATATCCTTACAAATAGAGACATTAACTGATTTTAGTCATATAACATATACATAAAATAATAAATGTTCCAATTCAATGAGTGAAAAGTTCTCTATCCACTTTTCTGTTTTTCTATTTAAATATAAAAGATCAAAAATCCATTAGAGGAAAACCTTAAATATTAATTAACAGCGTTACAAAATTTTGAAACGCTTTTTCTTCTCGTGTATTTTTACTACAAATTTCAATATACAATATTTTTCTGCTTATACTGCAGCATTATATTTATAATTTTAATAATATACTGCCATAAGCAGTTGTAGTCAGGTTTTTACGCTTTCAATAACAGCATTTTTTCATAAATATAAATTTTCTATTTTTTTACAAAAACTTCATATTTACATTTTTATAAGAAATTGTCTCATATACGATTGCTTTTAAGCTGTATATCGGTTAGTAAAACCAAAATAATTTAATTAATAATTTGTAAGAAAAGTTGAGTATTAAACTAATGTAAAGAATTTCGATAGGGATTTGGATGCTTTCCAAATATCTTCTTAATATTTAAGAAGGCTTTATATCAAACTAAATTACCTACAGGTAAGATATTGAATTCCGATCCATCGCTCACAACTCGCATTCAAATGTCTTAAAGTGTCAATAACAGCAAAGCATACCTAATTATCGTATTGTTTTGACTTAATTGGACAAGTTATTATTAATTATCTATAATTATCCGTCTGTAATCTTGAAAACAAAGGCTTTCAGGCATTTGTCTTAATTTATTGAAGAAATGTTCAATTAATGCGATTCTCTATTGATTTTCAAGGATAAATTTTACTGTTCTTAAGAATACGTCATTTATTACCAATAATACTATAGATAATATTTAAAGAAATAATTGAAAGCTATAACGTAATTAGTTATCCTGTATTGATTTAAATCTTGCAAATTTTTGTACCTCAAAAAACGAGATTAATTATTTTATTTATTTCTGTTTCATTTCAGAAATGATATAACCCTTCAAGGTAGTATTGATATTTAAAAACAAGAAATCGTATGCCTCTTTTACAAAATTAAGTAATTTTTTTTATCTAAATTATTATGTTTAATCAATTGTAATGCAGTGAATGTTTTCTTATATTTTAAAGCACACTTTTAATTTTCCGAAAAAAATATTTGGCTATTAAAACATAGAAAAAGAAAATAAAAGAATGAATAATTTCTCTAGGATTTTAAAGAATATACATCACTCTTATGCGAAATTCACAATCAATAGCTATATTTATTTATTATTTAATACTTACGGATCAGAAATAAGTCGAAATTGAAAATGATTCTGATGCTACGAGCCACATTTTCAATATCATAATATACGTATAATTTTGCTGTAATCGGATTATAGAAATTTCATTTACCATTATTCAAAATAATCATTTGTTACAGTTTCTAGCGCCTGCGCTATATAGTGACGATAACTTTAAATTCATCTTTAGATTTAATGTGTAATAGGACCATTGATCGCTTTGTTATTCTTTAGCTATTCCAGTCCTAAGGGATTCAATTTGCTATAGAGTAAGATTACTTTTACTTCACAACTAATTTTGTAAGTTTGAATATACAATTTATTGTGTCAAATAAGGACAGGCAGACAACGTTGGATCAGAATTAATTGCAAACTGAGTAAAATATCTAAAACACTTTTACATCAGAAGTTGTTTACCCCCCCCCTCCTTTAAGCGGTATTTTGTACGAAATATATATATATATATATATTACCACTTATCTTTAAATGAAGCCACCTCGCAGCTTAACATGACGAATGCACTAGTATATTTATTGCATGAGATAGTCCAGTATCTCTGGAAATAATTCACTAGATATTCGCAAATAGAAAGCTATAGATATCCCAGTAAGAATTAACGATGAATCTTTGATGATGTAAATAACGTTATGACATAATAGGTAAATAATTTTTATACTTTCTAACAAAATAGAAGATCAAAGTTTGTAAGCGTTGAATGTTTGACAATTTGATAATCAATAAAACTCATGGAAAGTTATGAGTTATCAAAGGTAAATATCTTGTAAAAACGCTGGAACCAGATAATGCTACAATCCTTAGACAAAAATTGTAAATGTCAGTTTACTGCAAGTATTTTCTGCCTGAGAGGTAAGCACATAGTGGTAAAACTTAAAGAAAAAAAAAGAAATTTTATTTTAACTCATTCCTAATAGGTAACTTCCATTTTATTTGTGTTATGCATTACACTTAAAAAATTGTTTTATAAACTTTATCCAATGAAACTGAAATATATTTTTTCTTCGTTTAAAGAGGACTGCCCATCGATCATGTTCTTACTCTAAAGGATTTATGATTCTCTTGGGACAATCAATTTGAACCTCACTTGAATTAGAAAAACTGAAAAAGAGAACAAATAGGTTACTCAAAATGGAATGTGTGTTTAGTGTTAAGGAATTACATGGATTCGAAGACAGATTGAGTATTTTATCTAATGGCTATCAAGAAAGAACTTGACATGAAGTATTTACTTCCTTTTTGAAATCTCGCGTAAAGCTTTGGTATCCGAGCTGTTCATCTTGGAAAATACAGTTTCTGAAGAGTTATTATCGATCTCTGAATCTGAAGATGAGCTGGAATAAAATACCTTTTGTTGTATAACAATTTTATCTTGACCAAATCTAGTGTGTTTTGTGCTCTATTATTAAATTAAAAATTACACAGCTATTATTAAATTCAAAATATATATTTCCTTTTTTTTTTCATGGTAAATTATATTTATAGACTGTTTAGTCGAGGACAAAAGTAGGATTTTTATAATTTAAATATTTTTAGTAATCTAATATTGTATAAGAAGTATATACAAATATCAGATAGAAATGAATAAATTTTTCCTGTTAAATGATATTTTTTTTTGGATATGGAATTAACAATTAGTGAATTTTGAATGATTTTATGCACGGAAAAACAGAAGACATATCTTTTGATAATTACTGTAATCAAGAAGAAAACATTTCATTGCATCCTCTAGATTTTTCCGAAATGTCTTTAAAATAATTAAGAAATAGTTCACAAAAGTCCTTAGAAGAAAAATTACTTTAGATTTTTTTTAACTTTGTATTATATGTAATAGATGTATCTCTAAGGTTGTACTGTTATTAGGCAAACTCTGTGATTAACTCCTGAAAAATAGATTCAGAGACAATATATATTCAAATGAAAATTTTACCCTTAAAGATAACTTGAGGCTTCCGTTATAATGTTAATAAGAACATGAAAAAATACTTTACTCATGGAAACAGCTACAATGACGATTACAATTGCAAGGGAACAGATGTGTTCATTTTTAATCAACGACTCCAAGAAAATTAATCTACTCGTATGGCATAAACATAAAAATCATAGAAAATAATTTCCTTAAATCTTGATGCATATAACTATATTTTGAAGCAATATTTCAGAAGAAATAAAATTGTAAATTTTCAAAAAAAAAAAAGAACACTTCTTTGGAAATAAGAGCACGGATTATTTATTCAATAATTATAATTAACTTTATTGATTTTAGTTATTATTTTGAAGTTATTGAAAATTAATTAGCTTTTTCTTTTCAAATATTTTTAGTTTTAGTTGTTATAATTTTTTAAAGATTATATCCTTTTAACAGTTTTTTTGTTTCATATACTAAAAATTTGCATGTAGCGGGCAAAAAACTGTTAAATGAAAGATGTCGTTAAATTAAACTTTGCATATCAACTGACATCTTGAAAATTATTTGCACATGTTCCGTGAAATTATTTTCAACAGCATGTATGCTAAATTATTGTAATAAGTAAACAGTACATTATATCTGTCTATATACATAAAAAAGTTTTTCGTGGTGGTGTAGTAAGTTTATTTTTTTCCTGCTTACAATATATTGAAAAAAAAATTGAGTTGCATTATACATGTAATTTACAATTTGAACAATGAGTATAAACAGTTGTATACTTTGTATAATGGGAGTCGGTTTACTGTTAAGTGGAACCCACCAGGGTTCATCGCTAATAACCGTAGAGTAGCTTCAAGGTGTGACGTTAAAAAACAATTATTGAGATTAAATGGTTCAGAATGAATATGGTGTTTCAGTTCTTGCTGCATTAGTGGATTTCATAAAAATGATGAATTTAGCCCTGAAAGAAGATATTTATGTAATACACAAGAGGTTTTCAGAGATTAAAGTAAATTCAGAAATTGCATTCTTTACTTCCAAGAATTGCTCTTAATTGCAATGTAGTTTGAATTATTGGATCTTTAGTTCAATCTACTAAACATAACGTTTTGTTTCTTGTACTTTTCTTGTAAAAAAAAAAACGTGAAATATGTACTCGTACCTAATACCTATAAAAAAACATTATTAGACAATACCAAAGTTTGTAACACGTGATTTTGATTTACGCATTGTTCCCCACATAAGTAAAATCGATGCGTGTGTGTCTTTTGAATATAATTGCTATTCTGGTAGGAATTTCTTCAATTCGGATTTTGAAATTCGGTGAAATGAAACTGTTAAGTGATCAAGTGGTAATCATTACTGTTTAGTGATTACTTTATCTAAAACTAACCACATGAGGAATTTATGATTCACTTGAAATTAAAATGACTTCATAAATCTAGAAAAAAATTACCCAAATAGGATATCGAGTTCACGACCTAGTAATACACCAATACATTTTGTTCTAAAACATATCATTATGTTACATAGCTAAAATTGGGAAATAAAATAAACGATTGAAGTTCGTAGCAATGCTTATGTGCAGGAATAATTTTCGGAAAGTAAGCCATAAGTTCATATAACATTTAGTGCATTAGATTACATAAATAAGAAAATATTTATCACATAATTTTAGTCCTGTCATTATGCTCTAGCTAATTGTAATATATCCTCAAGAATTATTTTTAAAAAGTATACAATTTGAATGATAAATCCAACATTTCAGGTTAAAATATTCCAGAAAGAAAATATTTTTTTTTAAAGTAGGAATTAGGTTTACATATCTGATTAAAACATGTTAGTCAAAGACTTAACTACTTACTATATCTCCTACAATTTTAACAATTCATAAATTCTTAATAGACCCGATTAACTTCTTTTATTATTTATACAGAGTAAGTAAAGATTTATTCATAAAGTTTCGAAAATGAAATACACAACTAATTGATCACTTAAAAGTTTATAAGTAATAGAGCTCTTTTCAGGTTAAAATTCCATGCGTTCAACTTGAAAGGTTAATTACCAACTGATTAATGAATAGATCTTGAACGGAATATTAAAAATAAATAGCGTTGAATACCGTGGTGATACTTAATTCAGTGAAGACAAAGGATGAAGGATAATAAATTATAATCTGTTATTCTGTATTCGCTACAAGGATAAATATTATAATGAATTTTAGATGAACGCATACAATTTATAAAACAGAAGCTAAGCCTTATAAAAGTTCAATAGAGGGAGTTAAAATGATTGAATTTGAGATGACTCAAAAAATTAGTTATTATTCATATCGCTTTCCTTCTTTTTCAGATATCATTGAGTAATTGAACACTGAATAGAATATGCTAAAATGCGTTAGTTCTGCTTTTCAAAGAACTATAGTCTTTTAATATATGTTTATATGACACGCAGGCAATTTTATAAATATGTATTAAAAACTTATTCATTTTTTAAGATATTTTCAACCTATCTTGTGTTCACTTGTGTACAAAATTACAAGAATTTACTTAACTTTTTGAAATCATTTATCAGTACTAAATCGCAGTCTCACTGGACGATGATGAGAACGTATAACCGACTGATTAAAGAACACAAAATAAATAAATAAATGTTTTTTTATGATATTTATTTTAGATATCATATTTACTGTTAACTGATCTGCACCTCTAATTTATTTTGATATTTTTTGTTTAAAGCTTTAATAAACTTGCTAGAGATAAAATCCACTTTGTTTAAAAAAGCTTCGTTATAGATTCCTGACTTTGTAAAATCCAAATACTTGAATAAATCTTTCAATTCAGAAAATGTTTTTGTTTCATACCTTTCATTTAGTAACATCAGTGGGGTGTTATGAAATAAAGATTCGTCGTCTAAAACTAGTCGGTGGCAAGGTGGACACTGGAGAGCAATTCCTTTTGATCTTAAATCATCAATGAATGCACCAGATACAACCAATTCAACATTGTTGAAAAAAATTACTGAGGGTTCATTGAATCATGGTTCGCGCAAGGATTGCTTCCGGTTAACACGATGGCGTTCATGTGTTCCATGAAGAAACATTGACTGGTTTGGCGTATACAGACGAGATCGCTTATAGATCCGTCCATAAATATGCCTCTACTGTTGTTAATGAATTCATTCTGATAGATGATAATATATGTTCTCACTGATCTGTGCTTTCTGAGGACTAACTTAGGGATAGCCGGTTTATAGAGAGAATATAATACCCAACTCTATACTTAGATCTGGAGTGTACATTGTAATTTACTTTGATAAACACGTTTCTGCTTAATTCCCTCTCTAAGATGCTTATATGAACCGAAGCAAGGGGAACACCGTTTTTGGTTTCCACCATCTATTTTGGTGACTGACTACTTAATTGACAGCATGGAAAGTGAATGCCGTCATTGTAATGACAAGAGTGTGGACACATTTCTTATTAAAAAATTATCGTAATTCAACCTCGTTAATCCACGCAAACTACGATGTACTGTTTTAATCAAGTGTGGACGTTTCTCACAAAAATGTTTTTAAAACTGCTTCCACAGTGGGAGGCAATTCAAAGAAACGAATGATAACAAAATCAAGGGATACAGTTTGGTGTTGCAGCGACACATCAATCATCTCCATCTAAAGTTCAATTTTTCACTGGATAGCTAAACAGATCAAAGAATTCATTACGCTGTGACGCATCACGCGTGGTGGAGAGGGAAGCGCCACCATTTTGAGGTCATTTTGCTGCATTTCCCTATTTTAATTTATTATAACTTTTGACTCGGAGAAGCTACAACACTCGTTTTAGTTTCAATCGTCAGCTCTCATTAACCCTCTGAGTGTTTACCCTTGTCCTGAAAAATCATTCCGAAAGCGTTTACTTCTTTTTTGAGAATTCCTTCGAAAGTGCAACACATTTAATTCCTTTTCCCTTTAAAAAACGCGGGAGGTCTACAGGGGAAGATTTTATTACTCAGTTCGGCCTCTTTGTTGCTTTAAAACCGGGATAAAACTCGTTCACAGCTGTGACGTTGCCTTGTGCGAATTTTGGGAGGAAAAAGCGGGTCCACGTGGTTGTTTGATCGGTTAGGTCACAATAAAAGTGAAGAGTTAAAAAAAAATAAAAACTCGAAAGAAAGAAACTTGTTACAAAAGTTGAAAAATACTTGTTTACTTTAAACAAAACAAAATTTAAAAAATTAATTTAAGAAAAATAAACTATTTTGGACTAACGATTTGAGCCAGGAAAAAATACCTTGTACTTATTGTGGAATATGAGACTAAGAAAACACAAATACATCGTAATGTTTTTTTAAAAAGTAACTATGTAAAAAAGAGTAAAAGTGACCATCTCTCTCTCTCTTTTTAAACAATAAGAGAATAAATAAAGTATCGTTACATACGACGATTATGTTTATGAAATGAAATCAATCTTCCTCTATTCAATTATATTTTAAATTTAAAGTAACATAAAGAGGGATTTCAATACTTTTAATTTATATATATTTTAATCCTATAAATGATGTTTTTATGTTAAATTAATTTTTCGGAAAAAATCTAAATTTTATTTCATAGTCAAACAATTTGTACTAAGCAAAAATACCTTCCTTACATAGGCATTTGTGACGGAGCAAAAAGCAAATTTAGTCAAATTTTTTATTTTTATTTTAATGGGAATATATTTTTCTTCAAAATGGTAAAAGTATTTCTAACCATTTTCTATTAAAATTTAATTTTTATTTTTCTGTTTCTTTAGTGTTAAACGGAAAATTCACCGATAAATAAAACTTTCACACAATTCAATCATTACAAATTCTAATGAGAGAAAAACTTCTTCCAATTAATTTTGTCTTTCAAAACAGTACACTTAAAACAATTTTGCTCAGTGAAGCTAACCGACAATTCCGCAGTGTATTCATATTAATTTTTTTTTTAAAAAATAACATTCAGAAATGCTGTATTTAATTTTTTGAGTATAAAAAAAATAATGCCTGCTGTGGAAAAGACAGAGAATGAGATGTGATGTATGTTTTGAAAGAATGTTTTCGTACATGTAGAGTATTTTTGAAAACTTAAATATCACCAAAGCTGATCATATGATTGTAAATGAGTCTTATTTTAGAATGTGAGCTGTGGGGTATCAAAATAAAACATTTTACTTATAAATAGCCAAGGAGTTTATACTCAATGTCCTCTTCAAAAAATTGCTTACAACTTTTATTCAAATTGTAAAGAAACTGAAATATAAATATCCGACTTACTCCAGTCAAAAATATTCATATTATGTGAAAATACTGTTCCTCCACTTATTTAAGTACATTTATAAGCTATAGCCCAAAGCAATATTTTATTTTTATAAACGAGGCACAAAAATTCAGTTATAAAAATATATTTTTCATTTTAGAACATATAAACCGTACACGGATTGTAAGACCATTTCTAAAATACTGAGAGTTTTTAGAGGAACAAAAACATATAATTTTGGGTAGTTCAAAATTTTAATATAATACGCAAATTTATATATTATTAAGCAAATACGTTTGACAAGAAAAAGTAATTTATTTAAATCTTATATTGCATGAATAAAATATAAATCAAAGATCTTTCTGAAATAAACACAATTGAAGGGAAAATGTTTAATTTGCAATTGATAGCATATAAACGTTTCTGTTAGAGGTATCCCGAAGTGACGCAATCCTATTCGGTAAAAAATAAAACTTATTGCTGGAATCATACAATTTCCTAATGAATGGGTGAATCCGAATATTTTTTCATGTAAACTGTTTGGACGGAAATGGCTAAATAGGAACATTTAATAATTTGCATAAATTAAAATTAACCGTTATAGTTTATATAATTTCTTAAGATTACAAAAGGTGTATTTCGGAAGCACAAGTTTTAATAGGAGTACGGCTTACGAAAAGTAGAACAAATATATCTGAAGGACTATGGTTTGTTACCTTAAATATTGTGAAACACAACAAAGTATATTGGAAATCAATTCCCCAATTCGTGTTAATAAAAATGTATGAAAAAACTGCAAGACTTATTTTTGTATTTGTAATTATTATAATTTTTCATTCCTGTGTTTTAGCTTCTCAGTATTGCTTCTACTTAAAAATTTATTGTATATTCATCAAATATTTCAGCATAATTTTTGCTCTTAGCATACAGTTTTAACCGAAATGCATTAAAATGCTTAAGATTCTTATGTTAAAATTTTAATTTAATATTTTATTCGAAGAATTGTTAGTACTTATGGTAAATAATTTTTAACTGAGTATGTGCACGATACATAAATATTTTTTTCTGAAATTTCAAATACAATTTATAATATAAAATTCCTAGTTTTGTATGAAAATCTGGATATTTTCTGAATGTTAATTATAATAGATATCCAGATTTTAATTACCTGTTCTTCAGTTAGCTTTAAAAAAATAAATATTTAGAAATTTTGCATGAACAAATAAAATTTAAAATTGATCTTTATATTTATTTATATGCGTAAATGTCAACTGTAAATGCATCCGAATATTTTTAATTACTATTTATTCAAATATTCAAGGTTAAAAAAATGAATTGGTATAAAAAACCCCTCATTCATGTTTTCTCTGAAGTAAACTGAAACTCAAGCATTTTTTTTTTTTAATTCAAATATAATTTGGTATATTGTAACAATACGCGCCCTGAACATATTGGCTTTAAAATTTAAAAAAAAATAATGGATCTGAATTAGTTTTTCCATTATTATTTTTATGAAAGCTTAAGAATTTTTTACAAATAATTTGATGCAAAAGTTTAGGAATTATTCATTTTTAGTAGTTGGAAAGTTTAAAAGGTTTTAAATTTTGAAGCGTTCGGTTTCTTATTAACTTTTTTGACACCTTATAATGATATAATCATGGTTTAAAAACTGAAAACATTGGTTAAGAGAAGAAAAATGAAGCAATTAAATATAGTTCTAGATATTATATAGCGATTTATATAGTTTAAAAACTTAATTTTCCGTTTCATCATTTTAAGATGAAGAAAATAATACGAATTAATCAAGCAAAGAGAATATACTTAAAAAGTTATTTGTCCAACTATATAAAATAGCAGATTACAGTCCCAACTTATTAAAATTTCAAATTAATATAAAATCAAAAGTGAGTTATATAATATTTTATTTATACGTTGGAACATTTTTCAAAACTTGAAAAAAAAAGAAGTTAAATTGCTAAAAGTACAAAAAGAATTTATTTAATTCAAATGCAATAATATCTCAAATGAAGCTAAATTACAAACACTAACTTATAGTTCGTTCACTAAGGGGTCTAAAGAAATTCTTCCCAACTTTTTTACGATTGCTTCAGGGTCAAAACGCAGGGTTCCCCGAGAGCAATAAAACTTCCTGTCAGTGACCATTGTGTCGTCGCAACCCTCCCTAATTATCTTTCATGGTGTTAAACCATAAAAGAGGGGAAAGGATTTCAGAAAAACACGGCCTACCCGCTTTTGAAGCACTCTCTTGAAGTCAGAAAAAGACGTGTGGTGCGTTTTCGAAGCATCTCTAGACGTGCGGAAAAAGACGTTCAAACCGCTAGGAGGGTTAAAATCTATCGAATGTACATGATACTTTAGTGTAAAATACTGACCGTGAATTTAATAAGTTGTTAAAATAACCAAAGTATTACAAAATTTATATAATGTAGGCCTATTCGAGTCAAAAAGAGAAATCCAAATACAGATATCGTAAACGTTTGGAAGCCACTTTTCAAGAGCAATCGAATGGTATCAATAAAACACCCATATAAAAGAGCTAAACAGTCTCGCGAACGTAAAAGAATGAATGCAGCTGAGTGGATCAACGATGGTACCAGTAAAATACATCTGCAGCTGGGGCAGTTGAAATGATGCAAGTGGATGATGAAATCGCTTCTATAGTGACACCGGACAGTGTAGGCATCAATTGTGTGTTAATGTCGTTTATGAATACTCATTAGGCAGAAACAAGGGAACGTTTCACTACGACGTTTGTCAACAATCTAATCGGACATAAGTGAGATGTGTGTGATTTTGTATAGTTCTTTCTGCCATTGTCCAACAAAGGAAAACACTTACCGCTGCTTAATAATAGTTTCCCTGAAAAGCTAGTGGATGACTTTAAACTGTCCGATACTTGTAAAAGCAAACTGGACTTGGACAAAGTATTCACGTTTTCCCGTTTGAAGGAATTTATGTATCCACCTAGTCAGCCCGGGTTGCCCGCATTAGATCCGATTATAGCACATCTAGTATCACCGCGACTGTTATTCATGTAGATACGTCGGTTGCTTTATGGCGGCAGATATGGTATCATCCGATAAGTCATCAATGTACCCGTGGATGTTCACAATGGTGCAGCAGCTACCTCGTCATTTAGACGATGATCAAGCGTTCAATATTAACATAAATTTACGTATCTGAGTGACGTGTTTAAAAATCAGTGGTAAACGCTTGAGTACAATTCTTACTTGACCAAACATTGTTTAAGCACAGTTACATGATTACAGTACACTGAGATTCATTTCATGCTAACACAATAGCCAGTTGTGTGGCAGCCAACGCCATCGGTCATGAACCGACCGAAAATCTATTGTAAGACAAAAGTACACCGAAATCGAAGGTTCTGTTGCAAGGCAGCACACTAAGCTTTGGAATGAAGAACGTTGCCTTGACATTTTTCCGAGTCAGTATTCAACGTCACTGAACATTATTTAAGACGTGTATGCCGATGAACTGTCGTTTTTTATGTACTATGGTACAGGCAGACAATTCAATTTATATGAGTACGAACCGTTCGGCGACATTAATGTTTTTTCTGTGGTAACTTTCGCCAATTACCGCCAGTTAATGCTACACCCGTTTATCGGGCTCCATAAAGCATGATAGGTGGTGCCGTATTCTGACAATCATTAAGCTGCTATACACAACAGTAAGTAATGCAGTAAAGTGACACTTCATTTTCTGATATACTTACTAATGTTGCCAACGGAGAGTGACTCGACGTTGATGAAATTAAGCTCATGGAGTCAAGTTTAAGAACCCGACAGTGGTTCGATACGAACTTAACCAGTGTTGTGCGTTTGCATCGTCAAAATCCAGCTTGGACTCATGCAACAGCATTGCTATCTTGACAGAGACATACAACGTCGCCGAGGACACTTTGATCGGCTACGAGAATCACATGGAAGCTGCTACAGCTCTGCAAATGTTTTATAAAATGAGTGTCATCCAATTGGGTGGACTGCCTTATAAGATCACGCTTGCAGTGCCTTATAAGATCACGCATCCGTATCACATTATGACTAACATTGACGTTGATGATGGCATAGTGAATGGCATGATTGATATCTTAAAGAATACAAAGCTGATCAGTGAAGATGAGCATTATGTGGAGTTAGAGGCACAAGACGAATCGTCAACGTCTGTGTCTACACACAAACATCGACTCAGACTATGAATTGTATTTCCGCTCGAGATGATAGGCTAGCGATACAGACTAAAGGCAAGGCCCCATGTAATCTTGAAGAGTGGCGTTCTTGATATCAAACAAACATCAATAACAATGCGCAATGACAACAAACCGCTTGGTCTGACGTTCAAATGCCACCGAATACAGTTTCTCATCATGGCAGCGTATGAGATCACGATCCACAACTCACAATCATTCAATCAAATCATGTACCAATATTATAAATCGCAGCAAAGACAACTAGTTTATGTGACTTTAAGTAGCGTCACATCATTAGATGATCTTTATAAGACCAATACCCGGAATGATTTCAAGTTTTATTACAAATTTGTTCAGACATCTCCTACAGTTAAAAATGTACGAGATGAGTAGCAGAGATAGGACCACACAATATCCGTTGCCGATACTTGTTGCCAAAATAAAAAAAGCTTTGTGACAGTGTTCCTGATCAGCGTTTTCTTACACTTTCCCCCGTCACTAAGGAACAAATCTTGGTCGCGCACTCAGAAGACATCTTTAATGATTCCATCATCACACACAAATGATCTGATTACTTGGCAATCATACTTGGATGGGAGATTCCATGACAATGAATGTGCCTGGTTTTGATCTGAGATTATTGTGTAATATTGCTAAGCGCAGAATAATTGCAACTAAATGATTGGCATGACATCCCAAATGTGCTCTATCGGGTTGAGATACGGTGAGTTATGAGGCCAGGACATTAACTGGAATTCAGCATCATGTTCCTGGAACCACTCCAACACAATTTTAGCCTTGTGACACGGGGCGTTGTCCTGTTGGAACATTCCATTTCCAGCTGGAAAAACAGATACCATGTAAGGGTGCAAATGGTCCGCAATGATGTTCAGATCCCTGTAGCATTCATGGTCTGCTCTACCACAACCATGGGTCCCAGAGACGCCCAAGAGAACGCCCCCAAAGCATATTACCGCCACCACCAGCCTGTGTATGACCTACTGTACATTGAGGGAGCAACTGTTTGCTGAAATAGGGCGTATCCTGACACGGCCAACGGCGTGATAAATGACAAACCATGATTCATCTGACCAGGCAACTCTCTCCCACTGATCCATGGGCCAATCGCGATGTTCCCGGGCTAAGCGCAAGCGCAGTTGGCGATGACGCTTGGTCAGCAAAGGCACACGGGTGGGACGTTTGCTGCGTAGCCCCATATCCAACTGTGTTCGCTGAACAGTGAGCTCCGATACTATTCTACTTTGCTCTGCATTGTATTAGGCTGTGAGCTGAGTGACTGTCTGGCTCCGGTTTTGCTTTACCATGCGAGATAGTCTCCGACGACCTTTTTCTTTGATAGCGTGTGGACGTCCAACACCATGTCGTCTACTGCTGGTATCACCGTTATTCATCAACTTTGCATAAGTACTAACAACTGTAGATAGCGAACAATTCGCGAGTCGTGCAGTTTTGGAAATACTTGTTCCGATCCATTACAATCTGTCCTCTATCAAAGTCGCTTAGATCCGCAGCCTTTCTCATCACACACAGAAGTAATTGAAAGAATGATTCTTCAGACTCTCCTGCTGCAGTTAAATACCACTTCCACCTGATCACGTGCCTTCCACGTCATCCAGGCGAGTTCATTGCAAAATGTAAGGGTGGTCATAATGTTTTGGCTTTTGAGTGTAGTTGTATCCATGAAACAGCTACACCATATCGTTTTTGTTGAAAATCATGTCTTATTTAAACCTATCTAAATTTATGTGTAGCATTGAATGAGAATTTCATTGATACATTTTGTTTTCTTTCTGGGTTTATTCTTTTTCAAATTAGATACAAAGAAACAGACAGCACCTAATTTTTAGAATGCAGATTTTACAGTTTATTTACGAGTAGACAAGGAATAAGTTCAGAACAAATACAGGCTTTGCTTTAAATATTTCTTAGTATTACAGTGCTTAAATTTATAAAATGGCATTCAATCCAATAGCATTTTCTATTTATTCTGCTTTTTTAGCGGATCAATCATCATAACATTCTTAATTTCCCTCGAGGAACCTTCGTAAGATTACTTCGTAAAAGAAACGTTATAGTCTAGTGCTTAAATGTTTGCAGAACAAAACAAAAAATTTCTTTTAAATGTTGAAATTCTCTTGTGTGAAATCATTCTTTAAGTTACATTTCTCAGCTCCACAGTAATAATGATACATGATTTTCCTTGCTAATTAATTTGAAAACACATAAAATACGAAGAAGTAAAAATGAGCAACAAGTTGAAATGAATTCTTCTATTTGAAAGTAAAATTGTTCCTTTTAAAAATTAAAGAGAGCCATATGTTTAATTTAATTTCATAGGTTTACGTATTTTTTAAGCATTTTTCTTTTAAAACATCTTTAAACAATAATGTTGCCTATTTGATAAAGATTTTTTTTTCATTTAAAATTTCTAGTTGATCTTTCTTCTCCATTTAATTTGCAAATGAGCTAAACACTAATTTTTTTAAAAAAAAAATAGTAAGACATTTTTTAATATTGCATAATATTTAATTAGCAACTTCTAACTTACTTTTATGAAATAGTGCTTTATAGGTATAACAAAGTAAATGGTTATTTTAGATTACATTATATTTATTTAATATTTCTTTGAAGATTTTTGAAATCACTACAAAATTAAATGTATTAATGTCTCAAATATGCTATTCTTGCAAGTTGCTTTTGGCTCAATATATAAGTTCGAACTGAACAATGCCTGAATACTTATGATGCCGAAATAATTAATTCATTTAGCAGTGGGGTTGAAAAAAAGCAATGCTAAACTCTAATTTTTTTAAAACATTGTTTCGATTACTTTTTAAGTTAAACTTAGATTTTTTTTTTCATGTTTTGTTTTTCTTGGCGTGTCCATGATGTGCAGATTGATAAAAATAAAAAGGTTTAGATCGCCTTAGAAGCAACCCCAACCGTTTTCTCAGAGAAGATCAAATCTTCTGAGTCTTTTTCAAGTCCTGAAAAACCTGGCTTAAAGTCCTGGGAAGCTGAGGATATGTTGTAGAGACAGTTAAACATTAGAGTATTTTGAGCAAAGAATTGTGTACTTCTTTGTCAATCAATAGAGATTTTCATTCCTTGTACGTGATTTGCTGCATTAGGCAGAAGTCCAACCTCTCGAAGCTCTGGCAGCACCACCTTCCATGAATTCCATTTTCAAACTTTAATTGTTGGTTATAAATTAATTTTACTTTCTTTTTATATGCTTTTCAAACCTGGATCAAAGAATTTTATTTTCATGTTTTTAAGAAAAATAATTGAACGTGGTCTTTAATGAGTTAATAATTCAGTTTCCTCTGCATACTTAAATAGTTTCAAATAATTGTTTCCTAATAATTTAATTTCAGTATCATTTCTCAAACCTTTTTACTGAACAACGTATAGGACACCATTTCTTAGAATTTACCCTTACAATTTATTTGAAACTCATCATTAATATAATATTTTGCTGCAGTACATATATCAATTTTGGAAAAGAAAATTAGAAGCATCACATAAAATAATAGGAATCTCTTTTAAAATAGAGGGAAAAGAGTTGGATGGTCTTTAATGAGTTAATAATTCAGTTTCCTCTGCATACTTAAATAGTTTCAAATAATTGTTTCAAAATAGTTTAATTTCAGTATCATTTCTCAAACCTTTTTACTGAACAACGTATAGGACACCATTTCTTAGAATTTACCCTTACAATTTATTTGAAATTCATCATTAATATAATATTTTGCTGCAGTACATATATCAATTTTGGAAAAGAAAATTAGAAGCATCACATAAAATAATAGGAATCTCTTTTAAATAGAGGGAAAAGAGTTGGATGGTCTTTAATAATTCAGTTTCCTCTGCATACTTAAATAGTTTCAAATAATTGTTTCCTAATAGTTTAATTTCAGTATCATTTCTCAAACCTTTTTACTGAACAACGTATAGGACACCATTTCTTAGAATTTACCCTTACAATTTATTTGAAATTCATCATTAATATAATATTTTGCTGCAGTACATATATCAATTTTGGAAAAGAAAATTAGAAGCATCACATAAAATAATAGGAATCTCTTTTAAAATAGAGGGAAAAGAGTTGGATGGGGTTCTTTGTCATCAAATGGACTAAGGCAAAACGTTTCACAATTTAAGCTTCAAAAAGTTTGTTATACAGTCTTCGTATTTTATTACACATATATATAAACATCAGTAGATAAATTTATTTATAAAATACAAAATATTACATCCATATATATATTAACTGTTAATCGTTGGCTAAAAATTGCTATTGATGTTAATGGATTAATTCTTTTATAATCTGAAATGTCCATCTATTGAAATTCTGGTTCGAAAAAGCAACATTGTAACCTACTACTTAAAAATATTCAAGGTATTTTAATTATAAAATAACTGTAGTTTAAGAAAAACATCTTTTTAATACAGTTTTTCTATTAGTTATAAAAATTATTTACTTTAGAAAATAGTTGACAAAGGTTTTTTTTCTAAAAGTAGTAATGCTTAATTAAAACATTTAAGTCTAAGAATGTGTCCATGTCCAATTTTCTCATTCAATTAAATGTGTTATTTATTTTTTTCAAAAAATTTTGCTATATACAAATTTGTTTGTCCGAGAAGGCTTAAGATATATTCTTTGACAATATACATTATGCATCATATCGTTTATTTCCAAATTTCATTATACTCAAGGCATATATTTGTTTTAAGAGACGTGTGTGAGTTGCGTAGAAAAAATTACACATATAATGAAGGAATTGGTTTAAATAAAAGAAAAGGAAAGGAAACTGCTTATGTATGCCTGACTTTTGAAATACTACTGAAAACTTTTATTAAGACTCTTCCACCATATATTTTTAAATAAGTACCTTCAATGCAAAATAATAAAAATCAAAATGATGAAAAATTGAGAACACGGCTGTTAGGAAGATGCATAATCTCCAAAATATAAAGTTTAAAAAAAACTGATGAATTTTTTTGTTGACATTTTGCAAAATATATATTAATATTAATATTAATTACTTCGATCTTTTTTAGTTAATTTTAATATTGACAATCATTGTAATAAGGGTAAAAAGGAGTTTCGAAATAACTATAGTGAAAATCTTAGAACGAAATGACTATTAGATATTTTGGGCTGAAATCCATATCACGCGCATTAGTGATATATTCAAAGTGATGCATATCATTAAAATACTGAAGCATATATCTATGGTGTCTTTTTCTATATTTATTATACCGGGAAAAGGTGCTTACACTTTCAAATATTAATTACAAATAAACAAAGACATTGACTAACGTTTTTTATGTGCCATAAAGAAAATAACATAATTTTTTCCGGATTGTTGCATCGCATTATTTCAATGTGCACACCATTAGTTGTCCAACTTATCAATTCTATACGAGATTTTGAACTACGTTTTCATAAAGCAGTTCAGGGTCAACACTCTGAAAAGCCCATGTAATTTAATTTTTCAGTCCATTAGTGCCATGAATTGGAGATTAGTAAACAATGCTTTTCACGCATCTTCTTAATGAGTCGATACAAGTTCTATCAGAAGATCTAGGTGGCCATAGTATTGGATTATCTCTTTTGCATTTCCTTACTAGAAATGTTAATCCTTTTTATTGGAACATAAGTGAAAATCTTGGTTTACTTAATTTAACTCATTTCTGAAAGTGTAGCCATATTTTCCAGACATCCTATACATTCAATCGTATCACAATGACTTGAATTATCCTCCATCGCATATAATAACGTGTTTTATAGCCCTAAAGTTAAAGTATGTGTCTGATTTTAATGTATTTTACTTCTAAAAGACTTAACAATTACGACACCACTGAAACTTAAATGTAATTTTAAGTTTCAGTGGTGCCGTAATTAGTTGGATCAACATCATTGCAAAAAAAAGAGAGAAATAGTTTTCTTAAATGACAATTTATTTGGCAACTCAGTACTTTTCAAATTTTATTCAAGTACAAAAAAAGTGTTTTAAAGTCAACCAAAGATTCATTTAGAAATGGGTCCTAATCCACGTCAACAGTGTTCAGAGAAAGTTTTTAATTATTTCATCTTCTTTAAGAGCTCTTTAAACATTTCTCAATAAATATTTTAGAATTCTTTCATCATTAAAGTAATTAATTTACAGACAAAATTCAATATTATTTTTCCTCGATTTTCAAATTAACACATGGTTTCAGTTTCATAAGAACTAAGAGCTGTATAGAAATTGTGAAATGTAATCATTTGTTTAACTTTTAAATTAATTAATGTAACATCAAAGTGAAAAGTTAGAAAGACTTTGAGTGACAGTTAGAAGAAAAAATCGTGTACATAAGTTTAAAATAAATTATAATGTCCAGGTGGAAATGAAAAGTAAATATGTCTTAGATGTAATAGCTTAAGATTATCATTCACTTACTGTATTATATAAATTTTTGTTTCTCTCTCTCTCTATCTAATATAGTATGTTTTTATCAATTGTAAGCTTTAATCAGTCTTAATTATTCAAAATATATTATTTCTATATGACCTGGACACAATCACTAGATAAAATATTAATGGTTAGTGTTCTATATCAAAGAGGTAATGAATTTTTCTTTCTGCTATACTAGTAATTTTTAAAAAAATATGTTTGATATTTTTTTTATAAAACAGGAGAAAGTTTTAATACTTACTATTGCATTGCACTCTATTGTTACATTTTGCAATATTGTTGTTTCTTTGCAATCAGTTACAATTCAGTATACATCTGTTACAAGGACTTTCAATGTTCTGTAATAAATTAATATTATTGTGAATAATAAAACGTAATTTCTGAATTATAGTACAATATTTATAATCTAGCGTTTGTTTCAAAAATTCAGAATGGAAAAAAATATTTAATTCATTTTTTATCTAAATTTATGAATTTCCAAAAATAATTTAATTTCATTACATTTTTTGGAATCGGAGTTCTAGATCAATGAAGAAATTTTTTTTTACTTTTCAAGTTTTCTTACCTTCTACGTGTGTTTCTGTCTATCTATATATTATTCAATATTACTATTAAATTATTATTAAACATCATTCCTTTTTAATAAAATTATTTAGAATAATTTTTCGTTTTTAATAAAATTATTTATAATACATTTATTTAGAATATTTTGGGGCATCAAATATTACATTCATGCAATAAAATGTATCAGACAATGGTATGAGAAAATAACTATGTTTTGAAAAAAAATAACTGCAATAAGAAATAAAAAATAAAACTAATAATGAAAATGAACGAGTATTATTTATAAAAATTCTATAAAACGTGTGTTATAAGATATTATTTATTGACACTCTTATGAAAAAAATTGTATTTACTATTAAAGTCTTCTTCAAAGAATACACGATGCATGTGCAAAATTAATACTTTTAATTGAATTTTTTTAAAAAATATAAATTTTGCTTAAATGTTTGTCTAATATCGTTGTAAACTTTATAAATAAATGTACTATATTCAATTTATTAAAGTAATGCACAGGGTGGAGTAGTCAAACTCCACATTTAGATATACATCTCCATTCTTTTCATTTCTTTCAAAGCTATTAAGAATCAAAATTAAATTTAGCATGCACATAGAGAGAAAAATGTTTCAGTTTTTGAATAACGTTCCAGGGAGATAGCTTTTTTCCTGTAATATCCTTGTAATCACTAATCATATAAATTTTACATTTAACATTCTAAGTAGTCTTAATAGTTCGAAAACTATACTTAATCTTGTTGTTTGACTTGCAGTTTTTAAATTGATAGCTGATACAGAAATGACTTTCCTGGCTGGAACTTGAACACGTGACAAAATTCACTGGGTACGTAAATGTGATCATTTCTTAAAAATACGCTGAAACAGGAAATTCTAATTGCTTACAGATGCAACATTGCATATCGATATCCAAGTATGTGAATCGTGACGGTCATATATACTTCCCACGCATAGTAATATTAATAAAGTTTTTACAGTATTTTAGTAAATTGCAGCAAAACAGTTCAGGAAAAAAATTGTGCATATATTCATAACTATTAAGGTATCCGACTACCCTAAAATTCTGAATTTTGCCAAAAATTGACAATTTTTTATAATTCTTTTTTATAGGCCATACTAGCTTTAAACATAATAAGTTTATTATTTTCTATTCACTAGAACAAAAACTAAAAGTGTTTTAGAAAATCAGATGCCACAACTTAAGCGAGATGTCATAGTTTAAAATGCGTTTCACGCCAAATGTGTGTATGTGTGTTTTTAAATGCTCAAACACAGACATCAATTGCTCAAAATGTTTTAGAAATAATTAAATGAAATTTTTTGTATGTTCTTTAAAATAGTAGAAGTGTTTTATAACCTTCAGATTTATCCATCACTGCTTTATTACAAAATTTGCAGTCCATTATGTGAATATAATCACTATTTTTAAAGCAATTTCTTATAATAACTAAGATAAAGTGCTATAGTTTTTGTAAAAACTAAAATATCTCTTATCCTGAAGATTGTTTAAGAAATAAATAGCAAAGAAACACAACAAAATTCAAAATTTGTTCATAGACTTTTTCTACAGAATGTGACTTATTTATGTAATTTTTTGTACATTTTGACCAATTCCTTCCCATTTTAGTAATAATATTTTCTTTTCTTTTCTTAATTTTAGCATACTTTTCTTAAATGTACTAAATAAATCTAAAAGCCACAAAAATCTCCATACCTCAATTTTTTAAGTAAAAAACAGCCGCGAATATTCGGATACCTAAAAACATATTTTTTTTAATCAAATATTACTAAATGCTGAAATTTTGAATAAATGTAATGTTGAAAGAATTCTGGCATTTAAATGAAATAATTTCTTTTACATGCCATAATGCAGTGATTACTTTTCAATTTTTATAATGTTCTTTAGAAGTTTCTAATTCTAAACCTTACTTTTAAACAAGAAAGTTTTATAGTTAATATATATTCTGAACTAATAAAGTATTGCGTAATAGAATAGAACCCGTTCTAAACTGATGTCTTCATTAATTCCAACCATTATTTAACAAAAACTATTTTAAAACGGGCATCAGTCTGATAAATAAACATATTGTACAAATATTTTTGTGAAAAGTGTAAAATCATCGTTTGAAATAGTTTCTTCAGAGATAGAAAGAGTACAACTTTTAAGGGGATCCAGTAATTTTAAAAGTCGTGTGAATATTCATCGAAGGTTTCATCACTCCTATGGTTAATTTAAGACTGAAGAGAGCATAAAAAAGTTAAAAAATCAACTTCATATGTATTGATTTAAACATGACTCAGAGCTATTTTTTATAGAAAAAAAACTATGCTTTACACAGACACATATTCTCATAATCATTACCATGGCATGTATCTATTCTGCAACTCTAGTATATATTATTAACCATTTTACAATTTTTAATATTATAATGTGCATTACGATTATCAAATTTCTTTGAAATTAATCTTTATTAAATATTTACAGTTATTCATTACTTTTTAACTAAAGAACATACTTTGACTACAATCTTTTAAATTAAAATACGTCAATTATACTCACGCGCGTGGGCGAATAACTAACTCTTTTTCAAATATTCCACACAGAAATTGATCACAGGTTTATCCTTATCTACTTATAAATATAATATTTATACATAATAATTAACTTTCAAATACTTAGTTTAGAAATAATATATTGCACATTAAATTTTCAATTCGTGAATAGACATTGTAGATATATTTTTCCTAACTTTATCTATAAATTAGAATTTTAATGCATTTGTTTGAATGCAGCAACTATAGGAATTCAATTCATTTGATACATGTTAATGAAATAACTTTTTGTTTTTAATAATATATATAACGAGTGTCTTCATTGTCTTGTTCTTACTAAAAAGTACTAATGCCAGAAAAAAAAGTCGTCTGTTCTACTTATGTGTCTTAATATATATACCTTTAGCATTCTCCTTTAAGTACCCTCATCAATCCTGATACTTTTACCGTGGTAATATTTTTCTTCTTACTATCGCATCATCATTAGATGCCAGAAAAGACTCTTATGAATCGGAAACATTCAGCAGATTGCTTTTTTTCCTCTTAAGCTCATCCGTATCAATAGCCAGAACGTATCTACAATAACATCTTTATCAAAGATATAAACAGGGAACTTAGGAATGAGTATTCTAAATTATATAAGATAGAGAAATTGTTGCTTACTTGATTGATTGTACAATAATGTCACAATCAGAAACAACACAATTGTTACTGAGGATGGATCTGGTCTGGTAATTTGGAACCATGGTCACCTTGCGAGGATGACACTTGGAATGGAACTCTGTTCCCTTAATTTCCATACCAAGTCTATGTAAGGATTTTGAATCTTGATGGATTTTACGTGTATAAACCCATATACGCGGTGAGTCTATAATGTACAAGAACTCAGGCCCACAACTTAACAAGAGCAATTCAACGTACAAGTTCGCGCATTTGACTACTAGGCTACCACAAGCACAAATTCCTACTATTTATTCCCAATAGCATATTTAACTTAAAACAGAAATATTCTCTTTAAAAATAAAAATGATAGTTTTCATACAAATAAAAATAAATAATACCTAATTATTAAAACAAGTAATAAAAAAAAATTTTTAGTCAATTCCTACTTTGAATGCATGAATAGAAAATATTTTATTTACGATTGAAAATTTGAACAATGTATTTTTTTTATCCAATCGGGCTGCGGATTAGTATTTGTACCATTGCAGACCTAGTACATCCCCAAGAGCAGGTATCACTCTTTAGTGCGGCGCCATATAGGCAGATACCAATCATCGCAGGTAATTTTGACACCCAGTTTCCTCCACAGAGGGAGGCACCTGAGCTCTGACGATGCGAAACTGTGCTAGGATTTAATTTTGCCGAACAAGATATAGATATATATGTATAGGGAGAGAATGAAATAATAGTAGGAATTGTGAGTGAAAAAAGAGCATGATTTGTCTACACACACACATTGTTGTAACAATGCACACCCGGTTTGGTTGAAAAACCAGATTTAGACACCAACTTTTGTCATTGTTTTAACAATTATATTGATACAACAATGGAGTCGATTCCAAGTTGGCGTCGAAAACCGGTAATTGTTAATTAACCGGTAAATAATTCATTAACATTTGAAAAGACTGTATTAACATCAAGTGTCCTCCACTACAAGTTTAAAAAATTTATTTAAACTCGTATTGATGAATCAAAAGTATTTTATTAACGATTGAAAATTTGCATAAGATAAATATATAAATATATAGAGAGAGTGAGCTAATATAGTAGGAGTTGAAAAATGAAACCTTGAATGAGTGTCATTGATATAAGACGATGCTTTTTAAACTTTCCATTTTTGGGACCGTTTTCCAAACATAATCTTCCCGTGCACCCCTCTCTATAACAATAATGTATTATATTTAACTATAGTGCACTTTGACGCTAATGCTACACTACGACTTTGATTATAAACCGTACAAATTATCAAGATAAATATTAAATTTTGTAAATGACAAGCCCATGAGGTCACTAGTAATTTTTAAACTTGTTCATAACTTAGTGAAAATTAATGATCAAATACATTTTGCAGTACTGGTACATTTATATAATATCAGTGTAAATATGTATTTCACTTTTTAAGATGAATTTTTTGATAATATTTTTACTTCATTCAGTAAATTAATAATTTTTTGACTAATCTTTATTTTCGACTTTTCGAGTTGTTCCTCGTAGTAGGATTATCACGCCATCCTAAGTATGCAAGCATATTATATTTTTATTAAATTTATTTTGAAATTTTAATCATTTTAATCATGTATTATTAAAAAATTCCTTGTTTCAATAACCCAGTACACTGCAATTAAAAAATTTCAGTTGTAAGACCATATCTTTTTTTTTTGAATAATTACTTGAAAGGAGTAAGAAATAAAATATTCTCAAAAAAATTTTTTTATAATGTTATTTTTTAAATCGATACTGATTTAGATGATAATTTACTTTTTAGAGTGAAACTAAAAGAAGAATTAGATAATGAAAAACATTATTTACATACCCGAATATATTCTCTACAAACATTCCTGTTTAAAATGTGTGGTTTATTATTTAAATGATATTAAAAGTATGAAACCACAGTACATTTCAAAACACACATTTTAGACGCATATTCAAATATTGTCAAGATTCGAATGTTTTTTGAATCAGTGATTCCAGCTTTTTTATATGATACTGATGAAAAAAACACATGTATATAGGAAACAATAAATAAAGCAATGCACACTATTATTGACACAGTTACACATGTATGAGAATATATTAAAAGAAAAGGCAAATTTTTAATTTTTCGCAAATAGCAAAATTCATTTTAAAGAAGATACTAGATGATTCAAAGTAGAAATTAAACAATAATGTTATTCAAATTGCATTTGAATCTTTACTTCAGAGCTCGTTATGGATATTTATTGTAATAAACTAAAATAAATGTATCACAATAAAGTTTTTTTTCTCGGAAAAAAGTAAATTAATAACTTTTAGAGTGAACTTCGTTGCTTAGCAGGATATTATTTTCACTAATCTATAATTAATTTTAGATGTTGTGTCTTTAGTCTAATGGCTATTTAATTTGGGGAAACAATATCTTGATATTTTTTTCTACAATTATTTATTTAATTTCTATAAATTGACCAAAATAAACTTTGTGAAATCTGATCATTGATCATATAGTAATTTTTTTAAAGCTGATACATAGTAAATTATTAAACAAAAGCAATTTTCAATATATTAAACTGTGATTGACTATAACTAATGCTTAGAACTTCAAATAATATTTTAGAAAAAACATGATAGTTTTATGCAGAATTAAAAGTTTATAAATGGATAATATTTATTATTTGTGAAAAAATATTCACAATGTAAGAAAAAAATTCAGAGCCGTACATGATCAAACAATGTAAAAACATGGATTCGTACATACAAATGAAATCTAGATTTGAATGGAGATTAATAAATTATTTGTAAAGTAAAAAGCAAAGTGTAGACCATAAAAGCTAACTTTTACACACAATCACACATAAAATGCATATTTATACGTGGAATATCAATAAAATATGAGTTTAAATGTACAATAAACCATCAAAATTTAGCAAAATGTATTAATATTCATTTCACTTCTTTTAATGGTTACCGTACTATGAATATACTTATTTATTACATGTTTTATGTGATTTGTTATATGATAAATATAATTTAAATTCCTCATTTTTGTGTGGAAACGCAATATAAGAGTCACAAGTCGTACAACTGTTTATCTGATTTCGCGACATTATATACACCGTTTGTTCTATGAATATAGTTATTGGGAAACGAGTTTGTTTTTACTTCTTTCAAGATTTAGAGTTAAATTTCCGTGAGAAATATAATATATTCTTCTACAAACCTTATGTGATCAAGTCGTCTAAGACAAAGTAAAGTAAGCTGGAAATTGAAAGAACACCTGGGACTCAGAAAATCAATGCTTATCTTATAAATTTCTCGGAAGCGTAAGAAGAAGATTTAAGGGAGCTACGTATGTTTTTGGAAAAAGACCAAGAACAATAGTTTTTTCTTCTTTTTGTCCTACTCGAGTACTACACATTTGAAGTCTTGAATTATTATTCAGGTAGAAATTATATTATTGTTCCTATATTTTTTTAAAATTACTTTTTTGGTCTATTTTTAGACACATGAGCAGGTAGAAGATTTTACAAGAGAAGGTAAAAAGTTTTGTTTTTCTTCTTTTTAGTTTCTACAACTTAGATGTTTGTCTTTTTTAATATTCTTTGACGAAGGTATTGGAATGCGACCGTTCAATTTAATATCTTAACAGAATACTTCCTCTTATTTTTTAACTATTTTCACAAATTCACCGGCAAAAGCAATCAAATGAATAATTTGAAAAGTTATCAGCTAATAATTTAAAACTATTTTATCCATTTTAAAAAACGAATCGACTATTTTAAAGTAGATTTCGAACTTTTCTTAATTTTATGTATTTTTCTGGATTATGTTGTAGAATTTGTTTCTCTTAAATATATCTTACCCTAACATTCCAATTCCTAATAAAACATATTTTTAAAAAAAAATTGATCTGCATCTTTAAAAAAATTTTTTTTAGTTATTTTTACTAAATATTTATCTGTGGGTGTGCGTGGGTTGCGGGTGTACATCTAATTGATAAGAAATGAGTTAAAATTTAATTGAGGAAATAAAATTAAAGTTTATATGTGCAAACTAAACGTGGATTTATATATATATATATATATTTATAGAAAGCTTAAATATGCACTGAAAATGTCTATAAAAAGTTATGGGTGTTCACCGTTACATTGCGATTAAAAATACATGGAAGTATACTACCATCACGATCTCTTGCTTTTCAAATATAGGGCTCACGCTCAAGTCTTCAGCGTATATTCATTTACCTTCACGTACAGTGACTCAATTATTATTATTTTCATTGCCATAATGGTTCAAAATGTTAAAATAACAGTTTTGAATATCATGATGTTTCAAAAACGTCCGCAGTTATTTATTGTTTACTTTTTCAAGAATTTGGACTGCTATGTACCCCTTACTGGAAACTCTTTTAACAAATTTTTTTCGGAAGATTTCTGCGTGACCTTTGAATTGTCTTTGTACGAATTTATGAATCAATTCACATTTTAGTTACAGATATACAGTACTCTCAACTGATCATTATTAATTTCGATTATTTGTTATTTCTATGTACATATAAATAGATAGAAAAGTTTCTGGTTCAGTTGTTTTCTCATCATTAAATTACACAATAACTGGAAGTTTTGCTCCTGTCACGTTTATTTAAAACGTATAGAACTTATCATTTCCTACCCGTACGTACACCGGTAATTAGATTACAGCAAAAAGGACGAATATTTTGAACACTATTTAGTTATCTCTAAAAAGTACACAAAGGTTTGCCAGGCTGTTATTTTACGATATTAACTTTTCAAATGGGTTACTTATTTTCTCTATCTATTTGAATACATATCTGCTTGGAAAAATATTAACGAAGTTATAGGAAATAATTAAAGAAATTCATTTCATCTAAAGTGAAAGGATTAGTGCCGGCTATCCAAAATAAAAGAAATAAAACTACAGAGCTCTTCAGCGGAAATTAATAAATTAATTACCGAGTCTGGGGCATGTATTGCGAACTAACCTAATACGTTTTCACAAAAAAAAAAATATTCTGTTAAACGCAGAAAAGACATTTTTTTTCTATTTTAAGGCCTTTCAGTTATATTTACAGATAATTCATTTCATTATAAATTAATTAATAAAAAACCTTGAAAATGGATTAGCTTTTAAATATGTATTTTGAATACAGAGTAGATATTTAGATATTTTCTAGGTTATGTCAATTATTTTTTCATTACAGACAATTACATTATTGGTTCGATATTTCAAATCATGTCTAATCTAAAATATATTTAAATATACAACTATATTTTATAACTTCACATGTTTTTATTTATATTTCTTAGAAATAAACTTTAAGGAAATTTCCATATGATTTCATAAAAATGTGTATATTATTAAATCATGCATAAAATTAAAGCCCTCTTTTTTACAGAAATTCTACATTTGCTAATGACATTTAATATAAGAATAGCGATGGTAGAAAAAATCATGAATGCACTCAAAATCTTTATTGCCTTTTTTTACAAATATGCTGCTAGTCTATCATAAGCTATATAAATAACAATAATTAAGCACATAATTGATTTATTCTGACATTTCTTGTAAATTTGTTTTAATTTCCGATTGTATTGAGCATGGACGAACATGGTAAAACTGTTGAAGCATAATTACAAAATATTTGGAAAATCAACCAACTAACAGTTTTTTCCCCTGACAAATAAATATTTTCCCTTATTTATTTGCATAGGAAATATGATTGATGACTGTAGGGAAAAAATTACGTTTCCTCCAATTTCATTCGCGTAGATCAGTGTTCACTCAGATAGCCTACCAGACAAGATCTCCCTCCTTTGGAAAAAAGCAAAAACAATAACTTCCTCTTTTCTTCTGCCTAAAATCGATACGAAAGAAGTGTTTCAAAAGAATATTTTCTACATAAGCCTATGATTGATTCTCAGACACAGGTAACCCTTAATGTACATGAACATCTCCTATAATACATTTTACAGGGGCATATATTGGACTTTTTTTCTTTAGAATAAATCAATATAGAAAACAGGGTTCCCTTTCAAGTCATACTATACAGTTGTGTTTATAAAAAGTATTGATTTAATGGCACCTGTATCGAACCATACTTTACTGGAATGCATTTGTTTTAGAACATAAAAAGGAGACATCAAGGTTTTAATGAATACAGTTATTATATTTAAAAATGTAGCAAATCCCATCCAACATTGGGCAAAATTTTTTACGGACATTGTTTATGTAAATTCCATTTTTGAAACGGAACATATATAACACTTGTAATAATAATAATATTCTATATTTTCACGAGCCAATGCATGCAAGACTGAGTAAATTTTACACAAAAATGGCGAAATATTATGCACTTAATGTGTCTTAAAGTATGTGTTTCCGCTCATTTTCCGGTAAAATACAAAATTATCATTTTAAGATTATTATTAATTAATACGACAGAGACGAGGTTCTTGAAGCTGGAAGTGATGGCCTAAAATTTTTACATAGACTCAATGATTCATGATGTTGCTCTAAGAAATGAGAGACAACAATCACCTAATATTAAGAATAGTTAAATTTTAAAATATGTCACATTGCATTTATTTCTACAAAGAAGGTTGTTTGAATAGATAATACATAGGTCACAGCTATGCCTTGTTCTATGTTTTTTTTGTACTGGGATATCCACTTCAATTACTTTGCCATTTATCATTCTATTTTGAAATTTTTACTGGAGTATTTGAAATCAAATATTAAAAAAAGAACATCTAGCTATTTATTTAAATTTTCATCTTTCTCACAATAACAATTCTTAGAGTAAGTAATGAAAATTATAGTCAAAAAATGAAACGACTTGAAAAATAAATTGCTTAGTATTTTTCTTTAAGTAAGATTATAACTTTATTTAATATGAAAATGTATATTTCTACTTATGTATATGTATGTTTCTACATTTTACCAATGTTAACATCGACTAAGTGAAAAAAATAGGGAGTGATATTAAGTGATAAAATTTCAAGAAATAACAAATAAACAGTTATTTTTAGTATAACTGAACATTATTGAAAAATTGCAGCATGGATTATCATTTTTATTTCTAATTTTAATATTATAGGTCATTGCAGTGTATTTAAAATTGGAATTATAACACTTTAAGATTATATAACAAGAATCAAAAATGTGTATCATTCCATTTTTATACTATAAAATCATAAATTGGCATTTCTTATACATAAATAAGCTAAGGACATCTGAAAAAGAAATATAATGTATTATTAAAAAATGTAGGTTTCAAACGTAAAAAAAGTTTTAAGTATTTAAAGATGATGTAATTTTGGACCTGATTAAAATTTTTTTAATAATATAAGTAGACATGTGTGCGGATATGTCAGTTCCTGCTCAGTCTATGCAAACAAGTACACATCAAGGCACAAATAGACATAAATATGATTTTTGAAACAAATCTGTTTAAATTAAAGAAAATTATTAATATAAAAGATGATATAAAAATGTGTTCAAAATGCAAAAAAGTAGGCATAAATATTGCAGTTTATTGGATTATCCATCTGTCTTCTTTCGAATTCATTGTTATTTTAATATAAAAAAAAAACTCGTGATTTCATATAAATCACCTCGTAAATATTTGAAATACACAAGAATAGATGAAACTAGTCCCCCCCCCCTTTTAAAACATTTATAAATCCCCAATGCACTACAAAGTATCACAAGGGGCTTACAGATGTAAGTAAGAAAAACACTACGAAAGGGAAAAGAAGAAAACTAGTTTGTCATCATATAAATATGTATTATTTTAATTATAATGTAATTTAAGTACTGTAAATTCCGGCGTATATTGAGCGCCAGTGTATCAAGCGCACCCATACTTTCAAGCAACATTTTAAAACTTTTTTGGTACATTCACGTATAACGCGCCCCCTCGTTTTTACGAAGGAACTTGAAATGTAAGTGTGCAATATTTTTATATTTTTAAGTCATTTATATTTGAGGTACCATCCCAGACTTTTGAAAAAAATGTAGTATACTTCTAGAACAATCCTTTAAGTTCAACAGGTATGTCGTTTCTTTTAAATATAAATATAATCCGATATATATAGAAGTCTAAATTTTATGCTCATTTTTTTTATTTTTAGCTATCATTTTTATACTTAGCGTATATTGCACACCCGTAACTTTCGATCATATTTTTTTAATTCAAATTGCGCGTTGTACATCGGAATTTATGGTAAATATAGTCAATGAAGTGAGATAATAAAATACTAAAATGTGCACATCATTATTAAATTTAAGCAATATTTATAAATTGCTTCTACTTTTTTTCAGTATTTACTACCTAAAACTAATCTAAATTTTACTCTAACTCGCTGTTTAAAAGTAATCTACGTTAAATTTTATTCTAATATGAGAAAAGTATTTCTGAGTTTTTAAATCACTTAGAACAAAATTAAAAAAATATATTAATTTGAATATAAATACAATAGAATAATTTATATAACTTCTAAAAAGCATCTTTTTAAATAAACTTTTAAATAGAGTAATAGAAGCCATTTCGATCTACTTACCAGGAATAAATCAAACCGATATTACAATGAATCGATTAAACGTCGTAGATGGAATGTAATATTCTCTCAGATAACATCATTTATAGGAAATGAACTTCAAATGAAGTATGAGATTCCTCAACTCTTCTCGATCTATCAAGATATGCTGTGTCTATGGAGCAAGATAACACATAGAACATTGCAATGGTAATGAAAGAAGAAAGTGAAATAACTAATGCACTCCTGACATACATTGAACGAGTTGTCACAGCAGAGTCTTTGATAAATGACTTGCAATTGATGGGAAACTAGGCCTGGAAAGAATTCTTCAATATGAGAGGGAAGGAGACACCTAAGGACTTTTTTATGCATCATATGAATGTAGTTTTATATAAGCTATTGAAATATTATAATTTTCGTACATTTATTTCAGCTCCTGAATGAATAATATTTTTGTGGTTACAAAATATTCTTATAAACAATTTATTTTTATACCCTAAGTATATTTAAAAAAAATGAAATCATATCGGTTCATTTAAAAACACTCACAGTATGAGAATTCATTGCATTCCTCAGTTAGAAAAAAAATTATAAATAAATAAACAATGGTTTAAATTATCAGAGCTAAAACAGAAAATAAATTGACTAAATACGTTATTAAACAATCTTTGTTTGTTTCTCAGACGGGTTTTCCTTTTTTTTCTTTTTTGATTAACTATTAGGGATTTTGATTCTATTAGGGATCTTTATGAACAGTACTCAAAACTTCTTTAATAAACTCTGGTAACTAAAAGAATGTTATCTCTCTTTTAAATCAAATAATCAATAACGTATATGGGACATTTTGACTTTATATGACACATTTATGTCAAAATCTAATTCGCCATAAAATTTGTCTTAATGCATAACATTGCTTTTTATGGTAACTTTTAACACTAATTTGTAGATGTCACAAGCATATTTTTGTTTTAAATTGAGATACAAGTTCAAATTTTTAAATTTTTAAATTCAAAACTTTTAATCCTCAAAGTACATTTTCCCGTGCTTTAAATAGCATTATTGCTAATTTTCCTTATTTCTTGTTTTTTCTGCTGAGAAAGTCCCATCATAAGGTATTATTCTTAAGAATAAGTTATAATGCAGCATACTAACACACACTTATACATAGCACATATACTATAAAGAAGACATGATTAAAGTTTTCAAGCAAATATTTATTAAATATTTTTCAAATAAAATACTAAGATACGAAACATATAGTAAAGTTTCAAACTTGTATTAAAATAATTTTTTATGCTGAACGGTTTTCATATTCTTTAGATTAAAGAATTATCCAAGTGAATCCATCAGCAACTGTCTGGTAAATACATAGCTGCATTTTCATAAATATACAGATATATATTACCCAGCCAATAACATACAGTGTACAGCTCAAATATTAAATTTTGAGTCATATTTGAGCTGTGCGATAGATTTTGAAGCATAAGAGTTATCTTACCCCATCGTTGGTGCACTACAGTAAAAATATTTTCTTATCCACATATTGGTGTAAAGCTTTGGATAGGAAAACCTTCGAATTTGAGATGGGCTTGGAAGTCTTGGAATAGCTATCTTCCTTTCCAAAAATAGTATGTTGCCGCAGTGTCAATAACGAACTCTTTCAAGTCGGGAACTCCAGCAAGATAAACAGAAGGATTAAATGACTTCTTTTCCAGTTCCTGAAGGCTTGAACTTACTCTTGAATTAAATTCAGATCTATTGGATCTTGGCTCATTAGGTCTTGTTCTACATCATTTTTCATTTCTTTTTAGTCTTTCATTAACTGTCCAAAATTACCACATTGATAGTAGACGAAGTTCTTCCAATTTGACGTTAACACTCTTTGTGTATTTTAACTTTCATTTAAATCCCCCGATATTAAATATCGGGAAATTAAAACTTTTCGCTCGTTTTCCTTTGTAAATTACTTGTTTTTTAGTTTATAAAGTTGAATCATAACAATACCATACCGTGGAGATAAACTTGAAAGATACTAGTGCTGTATTTCATCATCGCTTTCACCTCTACCTTTTGTCGCTTGATACTTCGCCACCCTGACAAACTTTCCATCGAAAATGAAGAGTGATTATAGATGGGATTTCAAAGTGCAACTTTAAAACTACACTTCATAATGACTTGATATTTTATTAGAACAATCGGGAGACAATGGGATGTTGTTTGGCGATGAAAAAATAAGTTACCACATATGCTGATAGGTGGCAATGTCAACGGAAAAACCTTAGTAGAATGGTTAGAAACAGTAATGTTGTTATTCGAAAGAAAATGTCTATAATTATTTGATATTTAAAAATGTCGAGGGTTAATGTGATTAAAATATTGGCGAAATGACCACCATGCGTGTTTCCAGCGAATACAATGATATCGACAACAAGTTGAATTTCATGAAACAAAACCATATGGCTGATTGGCGCATAAATCGTTCTATATGCACTCCGCAATTCTCAGCCAATAATTAAAACTGCAAAATGACATGTTCCACTATAGATCGGAAATTATCTGTGCTGATGTTATGAATGTGATGCGCGATCACTCATTTCAAGTCGTAATTCACCTGCCGTAAGCAACAACCTTTTAGTTTCCCCAAGCAAAAATCGCAGGAGTTTTTCCACGCTGTTGAAAACATCTTTGAAATAAGAGATCAGAAGCTACTTCAGAGCAGTAGCAATGTACGGCGAACCTGAATTGAGGCTGCTTTAGTGTCCGAAGGAAAATTTGTTCAAAAAGGTGTCATACCGTTTGACAGTAATGGTCCAATTAATGAGACCGGCAGGTGCGAATGAAGAAAAGGGTCAATGACAAAACGTTTCGTTTTTTCCAATCCACACATAACGAGATAAAGATGTAATGTCTGTAACGGGAATCGGATTCTCGGTTACCCATGTCCTGAAATTACTTATACTTACAGAATCTTGCAAATGGAAACGGGTTTCTACAAAACACAGAATGTCCATGGATATCCATTTCCTTCTGGGCAAGCAATTGTTGTACAAACGAATCTCTTGATTCCGCAGGTATCAACTGCTGCACTTAAATTACCATGAGCGGATAATGATGTAATATGTCCCGTTGGACATTGCATATCATGACAAAAAGCATATCCAATACTTCGGTCACACTGTTCGTCTGATCTTGTAATGCTGTGTGGCCATATTTTCAACTACCACCACCACAATTGTTTTTTCATCTATCTCATTTCACGTCAGATTAACAAGTTTCTTGGAGTTTATATATAATTTTGGCCATATGTGGCAACTGAGCCAGTTTTAATACATTTTAATGTCTGGAACTTCCCCTGATTGTTATTAATGGGAGCTGTGAAAAATGCGATATTGATGTGATTTTTTCCCATTCCGCTTTTAATGGGGCGGGGATGTTTTTTAACTTGTATTTTATGGTCATTTTTGATTTGGGAAATGATTAGTATAGATTGTTTTACTTTTAATAAAAATTTGTAATGCATTTTATCATTAAGATTTGATTGATTTCTATCTATGGGAAATTATCTCCAATGACTCTGCAATAGCCTTTTTACCCCACATTTAATTGAGAGTTTTGTTTGTTTAGATTACCATAATTCCCACCTTCATTTTAAATTATCATTTCAGTTATTTATGCACTATATATATATACATACATATGTGTGGGTGCGCAAATTCAATTGCCAACCTAATACCTTATGTTAACATGATGAATCTATGAGCTGAATGGATTTATTTTACACCAGACCGTCCAATTATTCTGATTTTAGTAGAGTTTTGAATAGAAAACGACTTATATTCAAAGAGTACTGGGAAAATTTTGAACTTCAATAATATAATCAGACGTTAAAGCTCATATTTCCCTTTCGCGAGTTATTAGCAATCAAAAGGCTGAGAAATGTTACGAGAAAAGTAGACACTTGGATAATTAGTCGGCAGGTACTTAATCTTTGATTTCCCCTAATACTGAGATTTCTCCTAATACCTTAATAATTAATAATGTAAATGCATTTTGAAAATATTCTCAGTGTGGAATGGGAGTGTAGCTCTTTAGGAAATGATTTTAATGTTTTCTGCTTAATTTATTCGAATTAAATACATTGGTATAAACACTGATCATTATTTAAACAAACGCCCAAGAGATAATTTGAAGAAAATTACATAAATTTCATCTTCATCTAATAAATAATTAGCACTGGAATTGACCTTATTCATAAAATATTATTAAATCTTAAATATGTATTAAATAGTTGCTCTTAAACTGGCAGGATATTTCTAGGAAAATTGGGTATAGTGTTTTTAGTAATGACAACGGAGGGATTTGAAAAAACGAGGAAATATATATAACCATTTTTAATGTATTGCTTGATCCACGTAAAAAGAAAGAATCTAAATTTTGGTTGTTTGCACAAAGGCATTTTTTTGAATTAATAATTCATTAAAAGAATATTTTACCTTGAAAAATATTGTTTTTTTTTTCTGAGCAGAGTTGTGAAAAATGTACCGTAAAATCCGGCGTATAAAGCATATTTTTAAAACAAAATTAAGAGCGAAATTTAATGCTTTGCGTTATACACCGGGTAGAAAAACAATATATATTTTTAAAAATAAAGGATAGCTTTAAAATATTTTTTTTTACAAAAAAGATGAGCTCGGAAAAAAATTAAAATTTTGTATGTATCGAAATATTGTTTCTTTAGAAGAAATAGAATACCTTATGAACTTAAAGGGTTGTAGTTTTGGTATTTTACTATATTTTTTTATAAGAATTGGATCAATACCTGGAATAAATTTCAAAACATAAGAGCATAGCGCACGTACATTTCAGGTATCTTCGTAAAAAGAGGGGTGCGCGGTATATGGTGAATATACTTAAAAAATTAAAATTGTAGCTTGAATTTATAGATGCGTGATATACGCCAGATTTTATGGTATATAAAATTTAATGAACAGTGTTCAGCTAAATATATTTGTTCATTGAGTGAAATTTCGAATTGTAAAAATAGATTCTAAGTCAACTTGATAAAATATCCAGTGCACTTAAAATTACAAAATTATTAAATGATATTAATTATGCAGTAATAAGTTAACTAACTTTTGATTGTATTAATAACTATTATAAATAATTCTGTTTGTCAAATTTGCTATAAAAATATTTTACTTTTCTTAAAATTCGTGATTAAATTTTGGAACTTATAATTCGTATAGGTTTCTGAACCGTCAATGGAAGACCTATATATTTTTTTAAAGATGCCTATTTATCTGTAAATTTTCATGTCTGAAATTTAATTAATTAAACATACTCACCATAATTATCATGATGATTATTGTAGTGTTTTTTTCTTGTGGTATCTTATTGTTTAAGTTGTATAAAGCATTTTCTTAAAATTATAGAATTCAGTTTAGGGATGTATGATTAAGCTGCATAATTCTCTAAGGATTTCTATACCAGGAATACACTTTTTTTTATAGAATGCAAATATTTGTATTTGTGTATTGTTAAGATATTATAATATATTTGAATAAGTATGTAAAATAAAAGAGTAATAATTTAACAGAAAAAAATGAATACTAATTTTATTAAATAAGATGTATTACAAAATATGAAATTTTTAATTTTCTTCTAAAAATACGTAAATGTTAGTTAGTATTCGTCTAAGATTATATTACACTATTCTATGTATAAAAAAGAAGACTATCAGGAAAATTCCCCAAACATGTATTTTCAAGTAATGAAAGTTACAATGCATCCTGGAAGAGTTTTCTTTTTTTTCCTGCTATCTAAAATATATTATGCACTTCATGTATTGGAAAAAAAACAATTTTGTGTCATTTAAGAATAATATATGAATTCCGAAAAAAAAATCACAGTCCATAAAATCTTTGTTTTCATTATTTAGAGAATACAGACTAAAAATAAAGCATTTTCTTTTCGTACATAAATTACTCAACCACATAATATATAACTTTTTTTTAAAAATTATGGAGTGAAAACTCATTTAGATTTATGTTGGTAGTTCAAGATTCATAATTTAAAACTGTCAATTCGTATGGAAATTGTTTTATATTAATTTTTGATTGTTATTCTATTAACTTTTTTAAATATGCTGACATGTCATATATAAATAACTGTTTATTGAACATCTAATCAACACAGTTATTGTGTAGCTAACTCCTAAATTTATGACGCATTTCTCTATGAAAAACTAAGGCAACTGTAAATTCTCCAATTATATAATTCTCGTTTAATATAGTAAAAGCTTACGTGTTCGAAATTGAAAATTCTTAAGAAGCATCTAATGGAAATTAAATGATTCAGGTACACACAAAAAAGAACTTGAGTTTTGTATTTTATGTGAGTAGAAGTGACTTTATACCACTGGCGTAGCTAGTTCTGAGAGGGACCTGTATCAACATTCTTTGGGAGCTATTTCTGGAAATTTACAATATAATAATGATCACATAAATAAGACGTATTTGGAAGTGTCGGAATATTACATCTGTAGGTGCTCCTGTAGCTTAGGGGCTCTGAATCATTGATATGGCTCATACGGTGGTAGCTACGCCTCTGCCTTATACCCTGTTCAATGTATCGGCTTAGAGAGGAAATATGACATAAACAAGGTATGAGAGTTCAAAAAATTCTTGTATGTATCAAGGAAAAGAGCTTTTTTTTCTTCTTTTAGAGATATATTTTTTTATAAGAAGGTTACAAGTTAGGTTTGTGCACAAGGATGCTTTTATGATTTCGAATCCTCCCCATATACCGGGGTCGAGCAACGTGTTGTAGCTCAAGGTCCACAATGTAAAAGCGAAAGGTACCGGAGGGCGCTGCACCTTCTTAAAATAATTACATTTAATTGTTAATTTGCATCTCGGAAAAGGTTAAATGCACTATACAATTAGATGTACTATACAATAAACTATATAAATATAAAATGTACCATAAAAACTAGTACTGTAGTACTATACAGGGTGCGCAGCCTTAATGTGACCCAATAGCTAATTCCTGAACCGTTCGGTTTAGATATGCACATCCAATTTGAAAAATGTCTTTAAAAAGGTAAATAATGTTTTAACATGCTTTTCGAACCAAAACACACATTTACAAAAAAATTACAAAAATTAAATTTTTATACGGTCCCAGGCCCTATCACTTATATTTAGGAAACGACGCAGTACAAAAAACAAAGTTAACACAAAAAGTTTCATTTTATTACAATAAAAACTGGCCGAGTTATGGAACTTTGAGAATTCCACATTTCATCTATTTTCTCAGCCATTTTCAAGATGCTCCAAAGTGAAATTATTGGAACTTTGGCATTAAACTTTCGCTCTTGCACGTCACTCTTAAGTAAATCGTTTTTAAATTTAAAAGTACATACATTACTTTAATAATACAATAACTGAGTACTTAAAAAATATAATATTTCTATGTACGTGTAATATACAGACAAAATTATATATTTTGGACGAATAAAACATTTCAAAAGCAGTTCTAAAAAAGAAAACTCATTTGCTGCGGTACTGATCATGGCGAACTTTAAATATCTGTTGTGTAGTTGCTTGCAATTGCATACAGTCGTATTCTATTATTACGGATTCTAGTACGGGAGAACGAGATGTATACAAAGGAAGAATACTGTGAAATTGTACTCATGTATGGGCAGAGTAGTCGAAATAAGAGAGAGGTGACCAAGACTTTATGTCATTAAATTTCCCAGTCGATGGCATCCATCTTATTCTACAATTGTCCGTGCTGTACAACGCTAGTATTAAACTGGGAGTTGTCATAGACGTATACCCTTGTCTCGTGCCCCACACCTTCAAGCTTGCGGATACCCGCTGGGGATGTTTTAGGATATGCCTTGGCTCATCCTGAAAGTAGTGTCTGGGATATTAGCAAGGCTTGTTCATACCCAAAATCGATGGTGTGGAACATATTACATACCTACGGCCAGTTCTGGCGCAGGAACTAATGCCCGGAGACCAGGAGAGTCGTTTTGATTTTTGCAACTTCGTGCTAAATACACTGGATGAAAATCCAAATTTTTTAATGAAGTTTTGTGGTCGGATGATTGCCAGTTCTCGAGGTAAGGCACTATTAATACACATAATATGCATTCTTGGTCCCTCGAAAACCCACATCTCATACAACTGAATCACCACAAAGTGCATTGGTCGGTGAATGGGTGGTACAGAATATGGAAGAGCACCTTAATTGGACCAATGTATTTCGAGGGACCTCAAACATCAGAATCATACACGGAAATTTTATCTGGACCATTAGCCGATTTCTTAGAAGATGAAGTTTCTTTACGAGATTTGGCACGCATGTGGTACCAGCATCATGGTGCTCCCGCACAAATCTGTACAATCATGTAAATTTTTGGCACAGACATTTGACACTCGAATAATCGGCTACGGTGGTCAACAGGAGTGACCACCGTGATCACCCAACCTAAGTCCTCTGGATTTCTTTCTTTGGGGCTTCCTAAAATGCAAAGTGTACGAACGTGAATCCACGAGGAAATCCTATTTATACTCAATTGAATCAGCATTTCATGCAAGTCTGTGACACGAAATATATTGCAGAAGCTACAGACGGAGTTTCTGACGCGGGATCGGTACTGTATTTCTGTGGAAGGCAGTCATTTTGAACGTTATTTAAGTTAATTTGGTCATTCTGATATAATAAAGCCCCTGATTCATGATTGGCGCATCATTCCCCTTTGTGCAATAATTTGAACGCAAATCCTGAATTATTTTGCTGTTATTTGTTAAAACAAGCTGTTTTAATCTTTTCGGTACAAGTTGTATTTCTTGAATTTAACTTTTATTGTTTGCCATACAGCAATACAAATGGTCAATCTCTGATGTTTACTACGATGTTTTATTATTACTATGGTGTTTTTCTTTTGCTGGTGTTCTGTAGATAATAAATTACTGTTCTCTAAACCCAATTTATATACGACCCCATTTTCTGAGCAATTCAGATGCTTCAACTTTAGGTAGGCATAACTCGGTCAGTTTTTATCTTAATAAAATGAAACTTTTTGTATTTACTTTGTTTTTGTCTACTGCATATTTTCCTAAATTCAAGTGATATGACCTGGGGAGCATATAAAAATTTATATTTTTGTAATTTTTTTGTAGATGGGCGTTTTGGTTCGAAGAGCACGTAAACACGTTCTCTACCTTTTTTGAAACATTTTTCAAATTGGAAGTGCATATCTAAACTGAACAGTTCGGGAATTAGCTATTGGTTCACATTAAGGCTGGACACCCTGTATACTAGTATTAATATATATACGAGTAGTATGCACTATAAAATATAAAATGTATTCTACAGTTCTATATACTTGTACTAGTATAGCATATATAGTACCATGTGCTATAAAATATAAAATGTACTGTACAACAGATTAGTCGTACTTTAATTCAATTTATTTTTGTGCTAATTTCATATTATCTCCATCTTAAAGCACATCGAATTTTATAATAAGTTTAATGAGACAAATGCACTCTATCAAATTTCACTACATTTTTTGGAAATCAGGTGCGATATTACTTGTTCAAATTCTCATTACAGACTGTAATTGTGTTAACGGGATTCAAATTGTATCTGTATTTATCTAAGCTGATCTGCATGCAAGAAAAGTTTTGCTCACAAATATATGTTTACCCATATATGGAGAACATTTTCTGTCTATCTGGTTTTCTGACTCCCTTGGTAGGCCGCAAGAAAATTCTTTGCAGGCTGCAAGTGGACCAAGGATTGCTATTTTCCCAGTTCTGCCATATACCAATACATTTCTTCTTTTTAGCGGGGTGCCTTCGTCTACATCATACGTTCTCAACGTGGGCGTTTGAGACTTTCAGGGAGCAGTATGAGAACCAGAGAAAACTAGGGGGCGTTGAGATGGCATGGAGGTGCTTGCGAAAATTAACCAAATAACTTAAAAACTTAAGAAACGCGCGGATTATTTACTGATAAAAGTAAACTTTAATACTGTTTACCTTATGTTAATTTATGTATTTAAATCATTTCTCTATATAACATGTACGAAATTCTCTATATAACATGTACGAATATTTCGGTAGTTTGGGAAGAGGATGAAAAACTTAGAGATTACATTGCATTCAGACCTAGATTAAATTGAATGATGATATAGTGCATTTTAATTTCTGTAGTGCACGTGTTGTCTTTGTGAACAGAAAGAAAAATGTTTCATCCACTGCATTTCATTTCGTATATTATCCAAGAAACATAATTAAATACGATAACTAAGAATTAAAGTGTGATTCTTTAAAGACTAAAACTGTCAATTTATATTTATTTGGGAAGAAATAGTTTATTACGAATTATTTCGTATCATCAAACCCCTGCCTGTCTTTATAACAGGTAAGCTGAAACTTTTATTCCACTCTTTTTAAGGAAGAAGAGACTCAGTAGCGTTTCAATTCCAACAACATCCTATCTATGGCTAAAATATGTAACACATTCAAATATATTTGCAGCAAAAGCGATTTCCGATTCGCAAGTACAAAAATTGGGACTTTAGAAAAATATTAAATTAAAAAATATTTTCTATTATTAATAGGATATTTTTCAAAACTTAAATCTTGTGTTTTTACCCTGTATTATGTACACTCTTATTTCTCTAGAGTAGGATGGAGCGGTATGGAAATATTCACTAGAAAAGGGGGCGGTATGGAAATATTTACTGGAAAAGGGGGCGAAAGTTCAAAAAAGTTTGGGGACCTATGGTCTACATTTTTTTAATATAACCTCTCTTTTAAAAAAAGCCTTTACTGCACACTATACTTACTTCAACCTTTATTTATAGAATGATACATAAAAAGTATTTCATTGGTATTCATTTATTTAATTTTCATGAAATGTCCCCAGAGTACATTAATAATCACTATGGAATGAAAATTATGAAGTGTTTTTTTACGGGCATTATATAATTTTGCAATTCAGAAATTATATATTTGTAGCGGTACCATCTATATAAGCCAGTAACTACCTCCGCACCACGGTGATCATTTTGGTGTAGTGGATAAGTTACTCGGCTTCGGATCCAAAGGTACCTGGTTCTATCCTACCGGATAAGCGCGCCACTTCATTGGTGACCCTGGCTGAACTCAGAAAGACGCAACGTTCTGAACTGTCGTGGCGCCATCTACCTGCAAGAAGAGCAAGCAAAGTTGTCAAAACTCACTTGACGCAGCAAAGTCGCCGGACCCACTCGGCGCAGCAAAATCGTCTCACATATGACGTAATCAACAAAGTCGTTTCACATATGACACAATCAGCAAAAGCCGTCACAACTCATGACCCAGCAGCAAAAACACGCTTGATTAAACAAATACATCGTTCGTTCTCCTATCTACCGACTCACTGGTGGGGTGTATGTAGCGGTACCATCTATATAAGCCAGTAACTATACCTCCGCACCACGGTGATCATTTTGGTGTAGTGGATAAGTAACTCGGCTTCGGATCCAAAGGTTCTATCCTACCGGATAAGCGCGCCACTTCATATTTTTTATGATAAGTGCTGGAAAACAAATTTGCAGTAATGAATTTCGATAAAATAAGAAAATATATACATTTTTTTTGGAAATATTAATTTGTAATTTACATTCGGGAATCAAACTTATATATATCAATTTTCTTAGCCTATACGAAATGCAATCTCCATTTTTTTGAGTAATTAAAACATTTCAATCTGATAATGAACATAAAGACCATCAAGAATACCTGAAGTAAGAATTAAATTTTATTTGAAAATATTAAGTTAAAATTACCATGAAACTAATTTTATATAATAATGTTTATTTCATTCAACAGTATTCACAGAGCCATACAAATTTTCCCATTGACAAAACTTCATTCAAACATGTTAATCCATTCTTCCTCCTTGCAAAATACAAACAATAGGAGTAAACTTATTTGATTTTACCCGAAATGAAACACCCAAACATACACGATTACGCATAAGCCTATGAATTATTCAATCTCATCCCACTGAATAATGAAATCATCAGAGACACCTGATAAAATGGAAGCAATGACAAGCAGGCAAGAAATTTCTGTCAGAAGTAGAGAACTATCTCCATCTCATTACGTCCAGAGGAGGCCGAAGTCTTCAGAGTATTTACATGAGGCCAGAGATTTGTATTGATCTTGAAACTAACGTTTCTGATACAATAAGGGAGATTACATTAACATTATCTTGAAATGAATTAAATGTAATGAGTAAACTTTCATACATTTTACATTGCGATATGTGCATTCTATTTAAACATAGTTTTATACTACATTGATTGTGAATACATGCACTTAATGGAATAACTGAATATGTAAATTGCGTAATTACTCGAATACAGTAATAATTAATGATGGAATAAATGTTAATGTAACCATTTTTCTATGGTTACAGGAAAAATTTACTGGCAATCTTTTCGAAAATTCAGTTATATGAATACTCAGATACCGCTTTACATTTATGTATTGTCCTTAATAATTATTATTTATATATATATATATATAACAAAAATTGAAAATATGTGTATTTTTCATGTTATTTCTTTTTCATTGAAGAAAGTAGTAAATCATATACTGTTGAATTAAAATAGATTGTATTTAATGTATATTTTATCCATCTTTGAAGAAATTTAAAATGGGTACTGTATAAGCTTTGCTCATTATTTCTTTTGTATTAGACAACACTTGAAAACTAATTATTCAGGAAGGCAAATAAAATTGTATTTTAATAAAACTTATATTGAAATAATTATAAAAATGTTTTTTCTTCCTTTTGTATACTAAAAAAATATTTGTGTTCCTTAATTTTTTTAAGTGTGATGTTTTTTTTAAATTTTCTCTAATAAATATTCCACCTACGATATTTTTTTTACTGAAAACATTGATAAAATCCCCTTGCACCGCAAATTATCACACATGGCTCCCAGAAGTAAGTATTAAGCACAAAATACAAAGGAATAAAAAATAAAGAAATAAAGAAATTTTTTTTATAAAATAAAAATTTTTATCTCCTGAGGTTAGGAAGAATTACAAATACTCATAACAAACTGACTTTTTTAAAAGTATTTCTGGTGGAAACCGGTTGAGAAAGATACGGAAGCCAATTTACATTAAGTCCCTTGAATGCAGTCTTAGGATATTTCGTTCTCTTTTAAACTTGGAACACAGAAGGAGCACATGTTCTACATTTTCCTCGCCACCAATATCGCAATCGCTGGAAGATGACGGAACTAGATTAAATTTGTTCAAGTAGCTTTTAAAGTTGCCATGACCAGTTAGAAATTGGGTTATTTTGTTATTAGTATAAAAATGATGGCAGGACAGTCTCTCATTAATGGTTGGAAAAAATTTCTTTCTTACTCTCCCATTATTTGATATAAGATATTCTTGGTTCCAAGACATCACTATTCTTTCCTTAATAATCTTCTTATAAAATGACTTAGGAATATTAACGGCAATGCCAATTTTGCGCTTGGTTGCTGCCTTGGATAGCCAATCGGAGCACTAATTTCCAAAAATGTGCCCGCGAATAAATGCAAAATCTATTGAGATGTTTTTATCTTTTAGGCTTTTAAGTTGTTTTTGGATCTCGACGATTATGTTTTTAGATTAAGAAATACGCTAAAGAGGAAAGAGAGTCTGTACAGATGAGATAGTCTGAGACACTATTTTGTTCAGTGATCCATTCAATGGTGAAGTTTAAACATACAAGTTAGGCTACAAAAATTGTGCATTCATCACGAACTCTAAATTGAAAGTAATTGGATTCTACACCACTCCTGAACACAACAAAAGCGAAACCAACTCTGCCAGCAATTTTACTACCATCAGTATAGCAAACAGCAGGGAAATCATCAGTATTTTTGTCACTGTGCTTTATAACATTCTTCTCTAAAGGATGAGGGAGAAAAAATGGAGACATAGTGCAATCATAATTAGAGATGGAAGAAGCAGCAAGATTTATAAAAATTAAATACATTTGACGTATAAATATATAATAACTGGGAATTAAATATGTACGAATAAGGAATGTAATTAAAAACTCACATATGGAGTTACATTCTTAAAATCTACAGTGAGTTCAATTATAAAAAAGAAATTGTTTCTTTCAATTAGAGGAAACATTAAGAAGTCTTTTTAATAGCCCAGTAATCTGTAAACAGTAATTACTATCCTGTCTTCGTATATTTTATATGTCCTTTAAGAGTTCCAGAATCTCTCGAGAGATGTTCTTAAACATAAACCACGGCACAATCATTTTTTTATTCTTCTGAAGCCTAACAGGAAAGTATTTCCGCATATTTTTACTTTATCAGAACGGGATCTTTTTTTTTTCCTGTTGGACCCATTCTCAGTTTCCCTAATGCGATTATTTCGTGACAAAGGTCTTAGAGTGCTTCAATTGCTCAAGGGGAAACTTATTAATTTCATCTTCTTCCATCTCCAATTTTTTTTGCTTCAGTTTATATGATTCGCTTTTGGAAAGCACGCTAACGGATGATCTTGATTAAATATTCGATTTCAATTTAAAATAAAGTTAATCTTGTTATACTTGGAAAATTATAATTATTAAATTCATCGCAGGTAGAAGCATTAAAACTGTATTAAGTTGGACGTAGGCGTCTAGTAAAAATTATCATTATAATAATTATTTTTCCAATTACGAAAAGATAAAATCGAATGCAGTGTTAAAAATATAATAAGAGTAATTCATTTTAAATTTAATTATCATTCAGATTTTTCTTTCATTTTATATTAACGCTATGATATATTTTACTTAAAAGTTTAGCATTTTTAAGTGAATAATACATATAATCTGCAACAAATATTTAACAGAAATTAAAAAAATACTGAAGTTCAGTTGCCTTAAGCAAATTTAAGAACTAAGAAGCTTTAAATTGTTCTTTTTTTAAAATTACATTCATATTAAGACCTTAGTCATTATCCTTTTCGTTGGAATACATTACTTGTTCCTCTTACTTTCCAGTTATTGCAATACAATAATTAGCATTGAACTGCTCACTTCACTAGGTAATTTATGAGGCTTTATGACTGTATATTGTTTTTATGTTTCTAGATCTAAGTCATTGTTTTGAATTTTCAGGTTTTTTGAAACATTTTTTTATAACCTTCACCTTTTAGTTTAAAATGAACAGGTCGTGAATTTCTAAAACGGGAATATAATTATCTTTTACGTGGCGTAGTAACCTAGACAATTTTAGCCAATCTCTAATCAACAAAATAATCCTCAATTTCATCTCTAATCAACAAAATAATTCTCAATTCTCACTGAATTTCGCGACTAAAAGTTTAACAGTTTTAAAACGGATTTTTTTTGTATGTATATCCTCGTAACCCCCCCCCCCTCTTGGTAGCCGATTTCCTATAAACTCGTTCTTAATGGAATTAGGTGCAACATGAGGATCGTACTTACCAAATTTCAAGAATGTACACCCAAAAGCTGAAAAACGGAACTCTTTTTATCCATAACGCTAACATAATCCTATTTGGGAATTGATTACCATAAAACCTGTTCCTAAAAAATTCTATTCTACAGAAAAACCATGTCCACCAAGTTTAAAGTTTATAAATCTAGTAGTTAAAAAACAAGAAATTTTTATCAATAATGCTCCAGCAAACATCCTTGGGAGTCGTTTCCACAAAACTCGTTCTTAGAGGATCAATACACGACAGAAAAAAGTTGCTTCTTTTTTGTTTCTTTAATAAACACGTTTGCCAAATTTCAAGTCTCAGGCCTATAAATATAAAAATATATTATTAAATCAAATTTTTATCTATAACGTCCTCGTAGTTTCCTGAATTTCTGAGATACGTATTACTTAAAGAATCATATACTTTTTACTCAGGAGTAATAGTATAGCGTTTCAAGTAATGAATTCCTTGTAAAATTGTATACACTTTAAGCCCTTTTATTTATTACTTCTAGAAAGAGAAAATCCTTTATTCTTTTCAAACTTTTAAGCAAGTTAGAACACCCTTTAAAGATAAGCATAAGTTATTGAATTTTTTTAATCTGTAGTATCTCATAATAAAGAAGCAAATCATAAAAACTATATGTAGTGCTGTAAACAGCAATAAAAATATAATAAAAGTTTCAGAAAGTACACTGATATTATTCAGAATATGAGAAAATTACTTCAGAAATACAAGCAATTTTATGTGATGGAACTGCAAAGAAAAAGTTAAAGAAATGTAAGGAATTTTAAATAAAGTAAATCCATATTGAGAATTTAATCAGAAATTTTGTAATTACATCACGTCAGTTTTTAACTCTTTCCCAACTTGTGATATATACAACAAAGTATTCAATAAAAAGGAAAAATCTTCTTTAGCTGCTTAACTCTTCCTGGACTTACCGGAATGCAACTATTTCTTTCTCAATATCTATAACTATTTAAAATTTACGATGCCATATGCCGTTTTATAGTTTTCTCGAGACAATGTGCTTGAATAAACGTGTTACCAATACAAAGAATTGCAATTTAGCTCCCTTTAGCAAAATACAAAGCAAATACCACTTTGTTTTGAACCTAAATCTTTTGAAAAGAAACCCTTTCATATGTCTAGAGCATAAAATCAGCAAATATTTTCAGATCTCCTAACTCAATACTATAACTAAGCTATTCGATTAAGAATACTGAAAGGTTTCTCGCCTAAAATTCATTTATTTTGTACATTACATTCTCATGGTCTTAGTTTTTAGGAAAAGTTATTTTTGAAGAAAAATATAGCTTAAAATTTCAGTAAGATGTTCCTGTAAGATATTGTAATTCATGCTCAGAAATTTATATGAGGCAGTTAAAAATGGTGAAATGAAAAGGATTATATGTGACAAAAGAAATGTAGAAATAAATTTACCAGATGAAATTGTTTTATTTCCTATTTGTTAAAGTTTATTGTTTAAACTGCTAAAATGTGTTTTGGTATACAGTGATAGTTGCACATTTTTATGAATTTTCTTTTCTTCGTTACCAAAAATCAGTAAAATTAGGTGTACATGTTTTAAGAAAAGGTGCGATTTTATGAATTTAATGAAGATACAACTTTTTCAAAATGGGAAAGTATGCGTATAACTGTGGTTTCCCTCATATTTTAAAATGAGTTATTTACGATTGAATTTCAAAAGTAAAACTTTTTAAGCGATCGATGTCAAAGATTTGTCACAACAAACAAACTGAATATTTGCGATGAAACGTTATAACTGCAATAAAATATTTTTGTTTGCTCAGTACGAAAATTAATTGATTCCAATAAGTAAGTACAATAAAAATTCACGTATTAAGTCCAAAAAAAAAACTTTCTTTTTTTTTTAAAAAATATTTTTAAGAATTTGATAGTTGAGGATTTTAAACATTTTGGATGGCTTAAATAGTTACAGTTTATAAATCGTTCCTTAAATAATCGAGTCGTTCCCAATACTTTTTATTTCCATCCCAGTATAAAGGTAAATTACTGGTATTTATAGTCTACATTGCACGTGGATTGTGAGATTTATAAGCCAGTATAGGTTTCACTATGTTTCACCATCTGGATGTATATTGCACATAAGTATTGTTGCACAGTCTTTCGATGCCTTGAAACCTGGAGCAACTTTTTGACCTTCAGAAATATGTGTCCACTTTTTTCCATCATTGAGCAATCTAGTCGGCATGAAAAACTTCACGTGCTGAATATCTACTCCCTTCAATAATTATATTCAACTGAAGATGATAATTTTCAGAAGCTTATTTATCTATCATAGCTCTTCCTCTTTTTGTCTTAGAATTTATAGTGATAAGATTTTCTTATACAATCAAACCACCGTTTGCTCTGGCTGCAATATCTCAATTAATAGCAGTGTCTCCATTTTGTTTTCAGAAGTCACAGAAGTCATAGATTTTTGTAATTTTTTACACGAGCATCAATCCAGACACTGAGAGCTCTTTCCATTGGTTCAGTTATTTCTTACCTAGGACAAGGTGTAATGTATAAAGAGATATAACAACCGCCAACAACGTAATGTCTCATTTTCTGTTCATTTTTCTTTTAGTCTGTACTGTCAGCTTGTTAAAACTTAACGATTTGCTGGCATATGATATTTTTTGACAATTTTGAGTCTATCTAAAATTTCTAATTTAGTTTCCATGTAGATAAAAAGTATTTTTTATTTTTACCAGACATAGCTTAGAGAAATACAGATTAAAATAAAATCCTGAAAATTATTTCTGTAAAAAATTCTATTTACATATTCTATTTTCTGCTATTTACATAAATATTTCAACTAAAAGAGAGAAGCAATTAAAAATTTAAAGTGTACTTAAGTAATAATAATTCACAAAAATATTGCATTAAAATCTGGTAGTGCGTAAACGCTTTAATGAAAAATGAAAAAATGAGTTGTAGAAAAAAGTACGATTAAAAAAGAGCGAGACCATTCCAATTCAAAACATTATCTTTGAAGTCAACAATTCCTCTCATACAACTCAAATGTGTACACTTCGGTTGGGCAAAGAAGCACCGCAGACATAGGAGAGTTGTTTTGTTTCAAACATGGCTTCGAACCGGAACTGAACCGAGAAAAATATCGGTTTATTTCGGCTCGATGTATCTCTAGTCCTTTTGTTATTGTAACCAACTTTTATCAATATTTTCTAATTTAAATTCAACCATATAATTATGATTTATAACATGCTATAGCTTCTCGATTTCCTGTTTTGATATTTACTAATATTTTTTAGTTTCAGCTTCGCATGAAACTACTTGTAGAAGGCACATTTAATTCAGTTCAGAGAAGTACAGATGATTTTTTAAGAAAATCATCGGTCTGAGTTACATTTTTCGTACCTCAACATGCAATAATTCACGGATATTTGCATAGATTGTTTAGATAGATATAGCAGAATCATGAATTTAATTGTAAAACGCGATTTTAATAATGGATAATAATGCCAATGCTGGCCATTCTCTGATCATCGCTCGTATCGTACAAGCTGGTTAATTGAATCAATTCACATAGTGTACCAATTAAAAGAAGAATACAATTTTCTAAATTTTGATGGAAGTTTTTTGGTTTTTGATACAATTATATTTTTAGTACAAATAAGAATATATATAAAATAAAGTTATGCTTGAAAATATGTGAACTTCCGCAAATGCATTGTTCTATGTTTCTTGTGTTCTTGAGTTATAATTTTACGTGCATTCTAATGTTTTATCTATTTATAAGTATTCAGATAAATCATTAATTTATCTCATTGTATCATAAATCAAGACACAATGTAAAAGTGTTCTAAAACAGAAACGATCAATTGAATACTTAGGAACGCAATGTAATATTAAGCTAAAAATTTAAAAATGAAAAGCAGCAATTCGAAAGGCTAATTACAATAATCTCTGAACATAAAATTAAAGAATAGATCATGAGCATAATGTTAAAAATGAATATCATTTAATTCAACTCCATTGATTAATTTAGTGTTTGGAAAGAGAAGAGTTATATAAGTCATCAGCTCTTATAATTTATTAATTAAAGGATACATACGAAAAATGGACCCCATTTTTGCACATATCACATGAAAAATTAAGGCAAGGAGATTATAGTTACAAATTAGTGAAGTTACATGATGGTTGTCTAAAAGTATATGTATTTATACGGCTACTTTCTAGAAACTTTGACTAACTTACAGCACATGAGTTTCCAATTTTTCGCAAGGTATTTTTGTAATACGCAAGGAAAAAATAAATTTTTTACAAATGTGTTTTTTTGTTTTAAGCGCTTTTATAATTTGCTATTATAAGTTGACAAATAAATTTTAATTATGTATTATATAAATGCATGTGTACTATAAAATAAAATAAACACATTTTCTGCTAAAAGACATTTTTTTCATTTTAAAAATTAAAAATGAAGATTTAAAATACTTTATCTAGGATGGTGAAGCAACATCATTTATTGATTGCAATAATTTTTTGAACCCTTTTGTTACATGTTGTAATGTTGTACTTTTCATGTTTTAATAGTTTTAAAAGGAGTGTAGTTAGATAGTTAATGTGTAATAAACTATTAAGAGGCAAAACAGTGACATAGGTTCTTGTGTTCTTCTACTAAAGCAAGATGAGATACCTAATCAATCTGAACATATTATATTCTGATTTAGTAACAATTATTTTAGTATCGTAGTTTAATTTATTTTTATTGTATTCTTATTATATATACAGTGGTGGCCAAAATTATGGACACTTTTTTAAAATTGTTATGCTTTTTTTAAGTTTGTATACTTATAAAAAATATTACGTTGCTCAAAATGCAAAGTCTTTTATATTATTTTAAATAGAACTTAATACTGAATTAAATACAAAAATGAAATTTCAAATATTTGCCACCCAAACAATTATGCTGTAATAACTATTCATAAATATTATATATTGATGATAGCAGTGAGTTAGTTATCAATGCTTAGTGGAACAGCCTTTATTTTTTATTATAGCTTCTCTTCGGTGTTTCATTGAACTGAAAATAGTTTTAAGCTCTTGTTTTGTTATTACATGATGCCAAGAAACAATGATATCCTCAATTAGTTCATTTTTACTTCATGGGTACATCATTCGGCCAAGAGCTTTCAAACGGTGCCACGAGTTTTCGATAGGATTGAGATCACCACTGTTTCCTGACCAGGACAGCAACTCAATGATCTTAGAACGATACCAGTCTTTCGGTTATTTTATTGTGTAACAAGTTGCAGAATCTTGCTGAAAAAAAATGAAGCATTTTTGGTAAATAGATCCTTGATGGTAGGTAGATGTTTTGTTCTAGAATGGTGTCAATGTATTTTCAAACATTTTGTGTCCTGATATTATTTTCTGATATGAAGGTCACCAATACCTTTTGCTGATATGTTAAATTATAAAACTATGTGGGTACTTCACAGTTAACTGGATGCAGTCTGGAATGTAGCAGTTCTCCTTTTCTACGTTTTACATATTTTCAGCCATTACTACCGAATAACGATATCTTAGTTTCATCCCTCAATATAGCTCATTTGTCAATTAATTTGTTCCTTTGATCACTGTAGTCTTTTTTAGCGTGGCTGTAAATTGACATAAGGCTTTTTTCATGGAGTGAGTGAATATTAATGTCACTCACTGTTCAGTTACACGAGGGCTTTTGGTGACAGACCTTGTAATTTTGAACCATAGTCAAGTGACGAGGACTACACCTGTGCAGGCAACCCCTCTCCTAACTACCACACTATACCAACTGGAGGACGTTTGAGTTATCGATGGATTTAACGTACATCACTCCCCTACCCTACGGGTCTTCTTTTTTAATTGAATTCTACCTCTTAGTTTGGCATCTGCTAATCTTCTTCTGATTGTTTCAGAACTGACAGAAACACCAGCATCATTCAGATGACTTCTGATGACCATTGATGACATTTTTTTTATCATGGAGACATAATGTATTTTTTATTGTGTCATCAGCAGATGTGGTGTACCTTTTTTGGTCTTTTCCAGCTTTGTGTTTTATTAAATTTGTCTCCTAGCATCATAAACAAAACATTCAGTCTCCATATGTAGTCACTGAACCACCCACCTGTCGTGCAATTTTAACATAGGAAAGACCCCTTTCTTGTCCCACATCTATTTCTAGGTGTCCAATCTACTCTTTAATTTGATGTCATTTCTTCTTAAATAAATTTCATTGTTACCCTGACCAGGAAACAGCCCTGACCTCAATCCAATCGAAAACTTGCGGCACCGTTTGAAAGCTCTTGTCCGGATGAGGTACCTAAGGAACAAAAAGGAACTAATTGAGGATATAATTATTTCCTGACATCATGTAAACAAAACAAGAGCTTAAAACTACTTTCAGCTCTAAGAAATTTTGAAGTGAAGTTGTAATAAAAAATAAAGGCTATCCCACTAAGCACTGATAACTCACTGCTCTATCTTCAGTTTTTATTGCATATCGATAGTTATTGCAGCATATTTATTTTGCGTTTAAAATATTTGAATTTCCATTTTTGTAAATAATTCCGTATTAAAATATCTTTAAAATGATACAAAAGACATTGCATTTTGTGCAACGTGACATTTTTTATCAGCATACAAAATTAAAAAACATAAAAATTTAAAAATTGTCCACAATTTTGGCCATTACTGTATATGCATTCAAAGTTCCTAAGGCTACTAAGGCTAAGAGTGTGCTATTGCACAATTCTGGCTACTTATTTATTACCCATATTCTTATACTTCAATTTACATATTTAAAATCATAGCTATTTAGTTTATAAAATTATTAGATATATACTAAAGAACCATTATATTTTGAAGTAGAGTCACATTTCATTTTGTGACATACATTGAGTCATTGAACCGAAAGAGTGTTGAAAGGTACATACATCACTGTAGCTAAGTACTTATAACGGTTCCACATGAATAGCTCCCACATAACGTTACTTTGGAATCAAAATTCCTAGGTACCGTGTCATTAAATATTCATATTTATCTACTATTATATCGAAATATGATAAACCTGTCCCTTTTTACATTATGTCATTATGCATCTTTATGTAGAAAGACTTGGCACTGACTATTTTTATAGTTCAGGTTTTTTACCGGTTCAGCTGATATCAATTATATTATCGAAGTGCCAATAATACTTCCTAACATCGTGTGGGACATTTTTTTGTCAAGCGAAACCGAAAGCTCGACATGGGTCCTTTGAAAAAAATAATTCCGTTGTCGCTACCTCTACAAGTGTTCATAATTCAATTGTAAAAATATTGCTGGGGCAGAATTCCATCCACAAAAACCGAATTTTAGATATCTATCTTGTATATGTTTGTTTGGATTCACGTTTAGTGATCTACGTGCAAATATTTAGTCAATGATTGGTTTAGACTGATCATAGGACCAAGCGTTCAAATTTAAAAGTAGACAACACCATTAAGAAACCATCCTCAACCTACACAGTGCTTTGCTGACAAATTAAATCCTAGACCTTGTGGAGTATTGTCAGTTCAAAATTTACCGTCAGTTCTTACAAACTGGAATCGTGATTCATCTAATTATGCAGTATTTTGTCAGGCGGATGCAGTACAACTAATATTTTAATGAACCTAGCGGAGGCAATACTACCAATGTTTTTTAAGACTAGGATCGTTCTCCTCTACTCCCATATATCATCAATACCAAATTTCCCAGTATTGTTTTTACGATCACATCTGTAGTATATTCCAAATTTATTGTTCGTGTTATGTGATGCGGTATTTCCTGTCTGACAATGGTGAAACCTCTATGCAAACGTCACCGCTTTCGTGCATTAAAAAAGCGGTTGATGGCTGTGGTGAGATTAAATGCCTGAAATTATTCATCCACAGTGCACTCTGGCACGCCCCTGGATTGAGAAATTATGAATTATCGAAGAATTTCTGACAAAATATACGTTGCATAATTTTGTATCCGTCACTTTCAAATTTATGTAGTACCTTTTTCATATCTTAAGCAATTTGCGTACAATTTTAAATTTCCCGCATTTTAAATATGACTAAGCATGAAAAAGTAACGTAATTTCTGACGGAAAGTATAACTAAGCAAACTTTTTCATTATACGGGAAATATAAGACATTTGTCAAATGAAGTTATAAGAAATTAGAGTTCACATCTATGCGATTAATATTCTTTCGTAAAAAATGAAGCAGGTCTGAAATTTATGAGGAAAAATTGAAAAACGGATATCATTAATAACCACTACTTGAATTACCTTTCATGAACCTAATGGAAAAGAAGTAGCGCACCTTTCAAAATAAAATTAATTTTGCAATTTCTAAAATGAAACGAAAACCTTCGGGAAATTGAATCTAGTTTCATCATATTTACTATTTCAGAGATATAATAGATTTTATTAATGAATTTTGTATCCGATCTGCATTTAAATAATATATCCATTTTTGTTTCAAGCCGATTGGAATGTATATATTTTATATATATATTCGAATGTATATATATTACTTCATTGTATATATTTTTTGAGATAATTTATTTAAATATTTTCGATGAGAATGCACTATTATGAAGCATTCCTGAAACATCATGCGATAAAAATTAACATATATGTTAAAATAATAAGTTCCTGAACAAAAATTCCAAATATGAAGCATTGTAAATTAGCAGCGTATGCTGACATAAATACAGGTCCCTAACACAGGCATCTATTAGTGTATAAAAACTTATCTACTTTTGATTACGTGTTTTTCTTCAAATATAAATTTTTGCAATTATTCCGACACACTACAATAGTTTACAATTTATGAAAATGCATCTGAAATTTAAGGTTTATTTTTAAATTCAAAAATTTAAAATGTTGAAATATTTATAAGAAATGGATTTTTTTTCTCCCCCCCCCTTCTTTTGATATAGATTATTTCTATTTGACTTTGTTTCTTTCCTCAATTATCACGACTTTACTTTAGGGTATTAACTTTTTTCAAAAACAATTAGTTTACTTATGAGATTAATGTGTGTTATTATGGTATGCAATTGTTAAAATTTAAAAGCTTATGAAGAGATGGAAGGATTTTCCAGTATCAGAGGATCAAACTCTAATCCGGATTTAATACATTTGTTAACTTGAGCATATAACTTATATAGCACACTTTTATTTGTTGATATTCTAATTTTTATTCCACATCCTATTGAAGAAATAATGAAAACAATGAATGAATTTCTCTAAGGTTACCATTGAGTGATAATAATTTTATCTATATGCTACCGTTAAAGTGTATAATTCAGTTATTTCATAGAATAACTAGGTAATTCATTAAATAACTACACAAGTCAATTAAAGTATATAATAGATGAAAAATTTTATACTTTCTACACTATTAAAATTCGAAGGTAAACAAACGTATCTATCTGTCTATCTATGTGCGTCTATCTTCTCACAAACCGTACGACGCAGAAATTCGCGGAAGGTACCAAAAGATCGGGAATAATCCGAGGCAGCCGTTTTGCCCATTTATATTCCAATATTGCAATTAGTTAAAAATATATTAATTAAAAACTTTGAAACGCCTAATTGTTTTGCCCTGTGGGTTACTTATTTTGTTAAACTTCAATTACGTTTTGGCGGAGCGGAGATACGCATTTTTTCGACCATTTTAAAATAGCCATCCAATTTCTGCTTTTGAAATCAGACAAAAATTAATTACAGAATCGGAAAGATCATTTATTTCGCCACGAAACGGTGTAATGTTTTTTACAATATAATGGTATTTTCTGTCTTTTACGAATTTTTTAAAAAAGGGTTAAAACTGATGCGTTTTTATGAAAATTATATCTAAATGGTTGCGTATGATTTTATTTTCGTGTTATGAAAACGTTATTTTACACTAAATAACTTCAAGCCTTTTTACTTTAGAACCAGTCATTTAAAAATAAAATAACTAAAACTTTTTTTCTACGATTTTTTTAAAAAATAGTCAAAATTTTTAAACAACATTGAATAACTTCGTTATTTATAAAGATAATTGCACGAAACATTTTTTCTGTGTGTAAAAAAATATTATCCGTAATCTGTACGAAGATTGAAAAAATTGCTTAAAAATTACAAATTTAAAAAAAAAATTGTGATTTTCGTAAACTACCGTTTTTGCGAGAAATAATTAAAACAGTATTTTTTTGTACATATTTTATTTAAAAGTACTTCGTTTTTGAAATTAATGTGTGAAGTTTGAAAGCATTAACTTAAAAATTATGCCTTAAAAGATAAAAACTTTAATAAAAAATACGCGATTTTACAGTTAGCCAAGCCTTGGCGTCTAAAAATGGTTTTGCGCCAAAGAGCTTTTAACTGTTTCGCCGTCTACCACGTCTAACTCAAGGGTCACACTAAAAAGTTCTGACTTAAACATGGGGAAATCAGCAAATTCGGCGAGTAAAAAACAAATTTTAAAAAAAGGGAGAAAAAATTATTTTTGATTAAATTTCCGTCATCTTTTCTTCATATAATTTTCAAAATTAAATCATTATAGATGTCAAATTAAGATGAAAGAATGTATTCAATACATTTCTGAGATTCATTTAAAATATTTATCAGTATCAAAATTTTTGTTCTCTTTCATAAAACTTATAGTTTACTTTAAAATAATGCCTAATGTAGAAATCTTTTTTTTTTACATATAATTTCATAATAAAAACGCAAAATTTGTCCATTTCAAATTTTGTTTTTGGAATTATTCAGTTTCTTAGCATAACTTCCTTAGAAAAAAAATAAAAGCTATGTTCATATATATATATATATATATATATATATATATATATATATATATATATATATATATATATATATATATTCTTTATTAGTAACTGCATGTAATTAATATATCAAAAATCGATAAATTTTTTGGAATACATTTAAATGTAATCGTCAATCGAAAATTTTCAATCGTTATGTGAATATCTGGATCCCCTCTTCAACTAAAAAAAAGTACTTTCAATTTTAAACTTCCATTCATGATAAAGTGTATTTTCCCTTTCTGCTGGTTTCCTTGGTTGAGTGGTTAGCATAACCGGTTTATATTTTGTAGCTCTGGGTTCGAATCCAGGGAACTCAATTGTTTTCCATTTCTGCTTATTTTTCCCACGTAAATTAATTTTACTGATAAATATTTATTTTAACATGCTCCTTTATTTTTAATGCACTTTTCATATTTTTTAGCCTTTAAAAAGGTTCTTTTCTGATTTTTATTCATTCAAAGTAATTTCTCTCTTTTTCAACGATTCATAACAAGAAAATCTCAATTCGAATCCAGGGAATTCGATTTTTTCATTTCGGCTTATTTTTCCCACGTAAATTTTCAGTGCTGACATTATTTAGGCAATTGGTATGTCACAATTAATTGCCAAATGAACATTTTTAATCAACTTTAATGTAAAATAATTAATAAGTTGGAGTTTTGTATTTTATAAATATCGATGAATTTAAATGAAAATGATTTTTGAAAAGTTCATTGATCATTTATAATCGGTGATTAAAAAAATAAAATTCGGAAAACTATATTTTTTTTTTAAGAAATTTAAAAAAAACTTTTTTTTTTACAAAACAATGATATTTTACATATTTTTTTTAAATTTTTTTCTAAAATGAATCAATATAGTTACATTTAAATAAAAATGATTTTGTAAACTTTTAGAATCAGTGATTTAAAAAATTGATCATAAATATATAGTTAAAATCTCTAAAAAAATACATTTTTCCCGGTTATGGATGATTAATTGATGAATAATAAAGAAGATCACATGATATAATTTATTACTGCTCATATTCCTAATATTAGAAAACAGAAAGGAAAAACAAGATATCAATAATTGGCATGGCCAAGTAATTTTAGCACGTTTTTCATATGTTGTATTTTACAATAATGCAACTAATGAATTTTTTACTAACAGAAAGTAGTACTACACCACTCCTCTAAATGTAGTACTATTGAGCTGAAAAGAAATCATGACACAAATCTGTATCAGCACTATTAAAAAAGCAACAAAAAAAAATTACAGAAGCTACAAAAGCCCGGACAAGGAGACTTAACTCCTTGTCTAGGCATAAAACTAGCTTCTATTTTTTTTTTAAGTTTAATAAGGAAAAGTATATTCAATTAATAATAACTTAACTTTTTCAAAAAAATTTGCAAACAATAAATTTACTAGGTAAAATTTGAGAAAATTTTGTTATAAACTAGCGAAATTCAGGAAAATTTGTAGGAAAATTCGGGAAAACTATGGGAAAATTTAAATATGATTCGGCTCATCTAGGCCACAAATGCGAGCAAATGCCGAAAAACCCGAGGTCAATTGGTTGCTCATTTGCTGAGAAAAAGGCACAACAACATATGGAACGAAGACGAAATTTGTATCATACTAGCGCTTTTGTTCCACTACGTGAAAAACGCGCTAAAAAGAATATGTTACATATATAGTTATATATTTTCAAAAACATACATGCTGGCAAGAAAAAACTACTCCACAAAAACATTATGTAAACTTTTTCAAACCAAAATGTAAGAGAATATTAATTCAAATTGTGTGAAATACCTTTATATTTTACCTTTCATTATTTATTAGAGCGTGAATTGCTGTAATGACACTTTGAATTACATTGCATATTATTTTTGAAACAAGCCGGCATTTTTAATTACACGTTTTTTGTTTTTTTTACACGAACACTTTCTAAGACCTTGTCCAGTGCCGCAACTTTGATTTGTTGCAACAGATCGAAACGTTGTGTCAATGTTAGGAAATTCTTCAATCGAAATTAATTCTCGCTTACATATACTGAACTGATATCAGAGTACAATTGTTTTATACGGCCATCTGGTGTTCAGATCTAGCGTCTCATCTTCCTCTATCAACTTCAGGACCTAGAATGCTAACTGTAGTGGTTACAGATGCCTCAGAATAAGATTTTCCAGACAATAATTTCATTTTCATGGCGAGAATATCCAAACATTCTTTAGCTCCTTGTCTTTCTTTCTCGGTATTTGTTTATATAACCACATGCAACAGACTTTCTGTTCACATTTTTATCTTCCATGTAACAGATTTCTGAATATGAAACGTGGGTCGGCTGTTCGTATTTACTGCAAAATAAGCTGTCTTTGCAATTTTTTGACCACGTAACATATAATTTAATATTACTATTAGGGTAGATCTTCATAACGCTCAAAAGACATTTCTACAGTTTCATTCAAAAATGCTTCTGTATCAAAAACAGCATCATCTCTCCATTCCAAACATTTAATGAGAACTGTTAAGACATTTTCAGTCTATTGTTTATCCTTTACTTGATCAAAGACTTCTGTTGGAATAGAACTTGTGGATAGCCCATTTGTAGGAGCAAAGTAAACATTGACTCTTTAGGCGTTATCTTTATACTGGAATAAAGTTCCCAGTTTTATATGAACTGGATAAATTTAAGACCATGACTTCATGAAGCAGATCGGTTGTCTCTCATCCAAGTTGTTAACATGTTTTCGGCGTCTTGATTGGTCCTCTTAACGCTACCTAAGTTTATTTCAGAACCCTTCCATTATTGGATTGATGTACACATGGGACACCAAATAATAAAAATAAATCGAGCAAGTGCATCACGACCGCGTGTGCTTTTTTTATTTGTAAAATCACAAATTTCGTCAAATGATCGTGTTGAACTAAAATAAATTTATCATTTTCCTCAAATTGAGACTGAAAATATATGATCTACTTGACGTCTTGAATGTAGATGTGGAAACACCATTCACTCATTCCCATATTTCGCTTTTGCTTATAAAGTTCACAAACACTCAAAATTAGCTATATGTAATTCTGAGTAATGTTTTTATATTGACGATTCAATTCACATATCATGTAGTTTCTACTACCATGTCCAATAGTAATATGTGCTTTATATAAAATATCAAAGGAAATCTCACTTGAGCAACAAAATATCACATCAGATTTTGCTTTGTTACTGGCACAATTAACTTTTCTACTCATTGAACTTCAAAAATATCTTAATGATGGGTAACAAATAGTCATGTGATACTTTTTTTCGGTGCTGCTTTAGTACCTTTTACTTCTGCTATCAAATTTAATAATTTTTCACGACTAAGAGCAGCACTACTTTCATATGTCCCATGCTTATTTAATAAAGATTAAAATCTCCCTCTTGCACTAAATAATTCTTATTTACAGGTTGGCCTCCCATTCCTGAAGAATTCATTGCTTAAAAACAGGTTGTAGAAAATATTTTTTAACAATCCAAAATGTAAAACACCAACATAAATACTATCTAAATTCTACGTTTAAAAGCTACGTAATGAAAAGTACATACGCACGTCATTTCAAGGCAGCTATAAGCGGTTCAAAATTGGTTAAAAGCATCTGCAACCATTTGAGAAAAATTTCGAATGCCGTATTTCATACTTTAACGATCAAGTAATTGTTATTCTATTGAACACTTAGTTAAATTGTAGTATTCAATCCTTTTATGCACTTTAACTAAGTTGTCTACTTATTTCATGAAATATCTAGTTATTGTATGAAATAACGGATATTTCACACTTTAACGCTAACATGTATATAAACGATACTCTTCGAATTATTTGTCTGAGTTCGTATACGAATACCAGTGATGTCCCGAACTGTCAAAAATTGGTTATAACTGCATAGAAGTAGTATGACATATTCGACGTTGAGTATAATGGACTCGTTTGACTAGTTTTAGTGTATCAGTAGTTCATTCATGGACATTTAAATGCGGCAACTGGTGGGTGTAATTTAGCGTTCCATGTAAGTGTGTGACGGATTTGTACGGTTTTTCACTAATCCTCTAAGTATCTCTTTCAAATTTTATTTATTTCAACCAATCTCCACCGGGAGCCAAAGCGTGATTTATGCAAATGAGATATTTTATATAAGTTCAGGTTTCGTGAGTTAACGAAAGAAAATAAAATGAAATGAGAAAGAGTTGTGAAGTGAAAAAGTAGATTTTTAAAGTAAAGTAAACGAACCATCGGAAAATCAACTCGCAGTCGTTGACAAATTTAGTATGTAGAAAAGCTACAAGCAAACCTGAAAAGCTGAAGATTGAATTCGTAAATTCAAGAGTATATATCAGCCTTTATCCGATCCATCCGGAATCACAGTATATCACAAGACGGACCTGCTGAAAGATAAGAATCAGGTTAGTGACCTAGAAACTATAAATACGTGCAAGTGTGTTAGTTGTAATTGTACGCGCTGATCTTTCGTGGATTCAGTTCAGATTCCGTAGTTCCACTAATAATTACCCCTTCTCATTCTCCACTGTGTTTTATTGTTCTTAAATTTGAAAAGTGTATATATAACCTTCCTTGATTAAGAGGTATCAATAAATATTGTGATTTGTAAAGATGTCTTTTGAATTCCTTAACCCGCCTACACATCTAGAAACGAGTAACACTAGACGGGGGGATGATAATCTTAGGGGAGGTTATGTTTCACGACAAGTGTATTACTTTTGCTTGTTCAAAGATGGATATTATTGTGAAGAAACGTTCTAAAATAATCCATTGTAATGAATGGACTTTGTAACAACTTACTAAAAGTTGTTGGTATTTGGGGGCTCGAGAAAAGAACAGTCATAGCAAGTTTTAAACTCAATTTTATTTCTCCCTTTACTTATCAGCACAACAAAAGGTAGGAAATGCATTTAGTAAATAATTAAAAGAACAATCGCGCGCAAGGCTTAAGGCTACTAACATATAAGTATAATTTACACCACTTACTATTGGCTTCTACTCTAAAATTCACTGTAAATAGCTTTCGTAATTATAATCTAGTTCTCATCGTAGTAGCATCGTAGCTATTTGAAAATCTAGCTCACAATTTTAATCTCCAATCATCAACTATCGACCATCCATCAACCATCCCTCGACTAACATTGCGTACCTAAATATCAACGCTTAAGCAGAACAACTAATTTGAATAAATCAAGTCTTCATTTTCGAGGGAACGTTTTCAACAGATTTTACAGTTAAAAAGAATAATTTAAAAAATGATTAATGGAAGGTAGACCCGGTGCACCCCTCCCCCGTAAAGTAGACTTGATTTATAGGTGGGTCTCAATGACCTGACAAATTAACGTTACTAAGTTTTAATACCGATTCAGGAAATTGCCAAAATATCTTCAATTACTCTAATTCCTGACAAGTTTCGCCCTCGAGATATCAAGTAAAATTTCAACTAACCTGCTTCCTATCTTAAATTTAATTAATTACGAAGCAGTGCAATCCCTGTACAACTGTTAAATAGAAAACTGTGTCCTGTACATACAAGTACTCCCCATTATGGCTAGGACTAGGAGAAAAACCTCCCTCTCTAGATGAAACCCCAACTAGCCGTGTACCATACAATCATTCTACTAATTACAAACTCATGAGCCTCATTTTTATCATTAAAATATTCCGCTTTTACAGCACTTTCTTCTCAGCTAGTAATTTTCATCACGGTCTGTCACCCTGAAATTGAAATAGGATCACTAACGAATCATAACAGTATCCTGTATCTGTACGTTTAATATCCTTCAAGTACCAATACATACATTTGTAATATTACTCAATCACATAAATACAGACATATGTAAAAATACTCAACCATAAATACACACATTTTTTAATACTGATCAATCATACATATATATTTCTAATACTAACCCCAATTCTATATATAAATACATGTTTTCACATAGAAACACTATCTGGTTTTTTCGAAAATAGCCCCCTTTTTTTCACACGTCTGTGTTAGTGTTATGGTTATTTGTCCCTACTTACGCCGCGTTCCAAACCAGATGCTATATACTTACCTACAATGAATACATACAATTTTCAAATATAATAAACAGAAACAAACAATTCAAGGAATTTCAGCCTACTAGACAAGTCTCATCGATACCAAACAATTGTTAAAAACAAATCTTGGCCAATATTCGGAAGAATTTTATTACAAAATTTCATTTTTTAAGTGGTAGAGAAAAGCACCCATCTTGGTGACCAACTTTTGCTCCAAAAAATAATTATGGAACCATACTTGCTTTCAGAAAAAATGCTCTGACTGCTTGTCAGAAGTTAAAAATTATAATACTACCTGGCATTTTTTTAAGGACTCCCTGTTAAGACGCCGCTGAGGAACTTACACTTGGCGATTCTTTGACTGGTGCGCCTGGCAAACTGATCCATGACGAAATCTCTCTCGGCTGTTAAGGCAAACCCTGATCGCTTGGAATCCGCTCGTCTGCGTAAGTTGTAGGCCCTTTCTTTTCTCTCATTGTTCGTTGTTACTGCATCCTCTCCTTGCCTCCTTCTTGATCCTGCTCGGCTCCTGAGTGGATAGAGGCTTGTCCTTCCTGACACCTCTTCTTGTCTCTTACTGTCTCCTACTTGGCTTTTGAGTAGATAGAGAATTGTCCTTTCTGATTCCTCCTGGATCCCGCTGACGATGACTCTTCTTGAGGTGTCAAACCTTCACTGCTGTGACCTCCCTGGGTTTCTTCATTGTCTGTGTCCGATTTGCAGTGAAGGTGGTGCTGTTCTATTTATTTTACAGTTCCTTTTCTCCTGTGGTAGTCAGTTCATACTTCTGTCATCCTGTAGCGAAGATGGTAGGGATCTTTTCCTCTACTTTCTCTTCTTCTGTGCTCGTTATTTCGCAGTTCTGCCATCCTGCAGCGAAGACGGTGGTGATCATTTCATCCAATTTCCCTTCTCCTGTGGCCTTCTTTTCCACTTCTTGCCAATTCCTGGTGTTGCAATTTGCTGGAGAGTGTAGAAGATAACCCACAATTTGTCGTTTGTTTTTTCCTTGCGATTGCTCCCCGCAAGTAGTTCGCTCCCTGGCCTGTCCTTCTCTCACCTCAGATTTTCCCTGTGCTTTTCGAGACTTCCCCTCCCCCATCACTAGACGTGCTCGTCTCCACATCCCCCGCTCCCCTGTTTCTCGGGTGATGGTTGGCATTTACTGTTAGAGGCTTACCCTCTTCCCATATGACGACATTATTTTTCTCTACATGCATAACCTTATGGGTAAATTCAAACTTAGACTGGAATTTCCAAACCAACTTTATGCACAGTGAACTCATAGGGTGTGTTGCACCAACATCTGATCATTCACCTTAATATTTGTTTCCCTTCATAGTCTATTGTAATATTTTGTCCATTTGCTCTGCTGGATCTTCGTTCTCTGTCTCGCCTCATCACAAAAAGTTTTCTATATTTCTACCCTCTACTTCTGCACCGTCCGATACGGATATCAATTTCCGAACCAAAAATAATTCTGCAGAAGTTTTTCCTATTGTTCCGTGCACTGCTGTACGTATGACGTAAGCGAATTCCTTGAGGTATTGATTCCAAGTTTCGTGATTTTCCTCGACATAACCGGAAATCATTTGGAGAAATGTGCGGTTTACCCTCTCTGTTTATTTAGAATACTATATATGGAATCATTTTTATGTGTCTTATGTTCAATCTGTGACATATGCCTTCAAAAACATCAGATATAAATAGGGAACCATTATCGCTAATCATGCGAATTGAAACTCTATTACGCGAAATTTGCCACTATAGGTATTAAACGACCAGCAAATAACGCGTTTTTATAATTAACTCGCTGGATATGTTGCATGGATATGTTGCAACTTGTTGCATACGTAACAAGTTGCAACATATCCATGGATAAATTTACGCATGTAAGGAAAATAACATGAGGTCATAATCCTAAAAGAAAGTATTTCTCTTACCAAGGTGTCCAGACATAAGATCGTCGTGGAACTCGCGCAGAACATCTATACTCGGATAATAAGGTTAGATATTTTGTAAATAGGCTATATGGAAAGTTATGTTAAATGACCGTAATACCTTGCATATCGTTTACATGCATATTTAAGCCACTCAGCACATCTTGTGCAATTGTTGCAATTAATTTAATTATGAGTGTTGAGGTGAAATCACGCGAAGCTCAGTTCATTAAGGGGTCTCAGGGGTGTTAAAAATGTTTCGAGAGCACAAAATATGAACAATTTTCGACTAGAAATAATTCTTTGAGGTTAAAATGAAATAATTTGATTCTTTTACACATTTTTTATAAAGGAATAAAGTTTCAAAAAAGTATAAAATGTCTAAAATATAATCATAATTTTAAAAATAATAAGCACATAAATATAAGAAAAATTTTTGTAAGAAACAAATAGTAAGTTTTACGACGCGCATGATATTTTCTGAAATAATAATTCTAATTACTAGCAATAAGTTGATTTATAAAGTCAAATATATCCTTATTAGATGGTAGCGATTAGATATAAAAAGAATAAAAAATAATATTTTTTAAAAATAAAAAAAGTACATTTTTAAAATTTTTTCAAAAAATTTAATTTTTTTGAAATTTTTCCAAAAAATTACAAATATGTAATACTATAAATAGCTAGGATTTAAAGATTATGATAGAGTTTATAATTCTGTAAAGTTTTATGCATCAAAGTATGATAGTTTTTGAAACGCAATGCGCGTAAGTGAAAAAAACACAAACTGAGAAAAAAGGCTTTAAAGTTTTAAATTGAATTTGAGAAAATAAATTTTAAAACTTACATGCTAAAATGCTCCAGGATATGCCTTCCTGTTGCTCAAACAGCTCAATTTCTGTACTCTTTTTATTTTTTTTATCTCTCCAAGCTTCAAACGATGACGTTGAGCTCCTCTTTCTTGACGTAAAGATTCAACGATTGTCACGTTCAGCCAGGGACACACAAACATTTTTGTTAATTTTTAAGCCAAATTTCTCTAAAATAGTAATAAGTATTTGATTTCCATCATTAAAAATGCTGGTTGCTAGATTTGCAGCAATCTCTGCAATCTGAAGGCTAGAATCAATCGTCTTCGAACAAAACTTCCAGATTAATGAATTTAAACTTTCATTAGGATTCTGTGTCTTACCTCCTAAGCATTTCTTCAGGAGTGCCAGATGAGATAAGTCTGCAAATACAGGCTTAATTACATCTCGAACAGCTTTCGCAACTGAGGGTTTGTGTTTATAATTTTGTAAATTATTATTAATTGCGGCATTATACTTACACTATGTATTTGGATTTGTAGGACAAAATCAGTGCATCGGTTCATCATCGGTGCTGCAAGAATGACCCCAAACAGCCCAAATGGCTTTCCGCATTTCCTTTACACTAGTAGAATTGCATCGAATAGCATTACCATAGTAATGCGCAAGCTTATCAATTAAACTATCAGTTAACCTAACTTTACCGCCTATAGTTTTACCATCAGATAATTTCTTCTTACCATATACTAATTTAAGCTTCCTAAGCCTTGTACCCATTCTCTTTTGCACATGGCCTACACATTCTATTTTCTGAATAAGATGGTCATCGCCGTATGGATTGTTTCAGAAAGGGCATTGAATGTTTTTGTGTCGCCATCTCCTATGTAGTTCGAATATTTCAGGTTGTGAAGCTTTTCTGATCGATTAAAAATCCTCAACATCCCGTCAACCTCCATCTTACCAGCAGAGCCAGAATAATTTTTTCTACGTGAAATCTTATGCGCTCTTTTCCATTTATTGTACTTGATACCAAACTTTACCCCTTTATAACTGTCGCTTCATTTGCAAAATGAGGACAACACTTCCCTATCCAAAACCTTACCTGTTTCGGCCCCATTAGAGTACATACTCCAATCAACGATGAATGTCCTCTCGTCTTCCAGGTCCCATCACCACTTACCGTTAAAATGTTATCAGGTAACGAAGAATTTTCTTCGACAGCTGCCCTGTTCATGCTTTCTTCGGCGACTTCCTTCATAACAAGTGAAAGTTTATTATTAATAACATCATATGATTTTTGTTCAACAGGATTAGGAAGACTCATTACAGAACAAAAGGTTTTTAATGACTCTAAACCTTGACCTATGGATCTCATTGCTAAAATAGATCTTCTGTTAATTTCTGGAGCATTATTTTTATTCCCAATGTTTTCACAGCTTGAAAAAGTACAAATACTCCCACATTTTTTACAATGTATTTCAAAATTCGAACATAAACCACGAGTGGATTTTTCATTAATTGTTAATGGTTTATGACATTTTAAACAGCATGATACTGACAAAATAGAGCTAAAGGTTGAAATAAAATCAAAAATACGATATTCTTTGAAGTTTTCACTTACCTTAACAAGATTTGACTTTAATGAAGTCTGAATTCCTGAAAGGTTTTTACTAGAAGCATTTTTCATTTCGGCACACTTACTTGTACTTTTCAATTCTGCACACTTCCTCGTATCTTTCATATCTGTAACATGTGAGTCACTTACCTTTAAATATTTATTTCCTCTAAATCTTTTGTTGGGGCGATTGCCCAACGATTTTTTCAGAATAAAACAACACATATCTTCGATTTAGATAAGCGTTTTAAAAAAACGTGTACTAAAGTAAACACAACAGAATCAAAACACGGCAGAATGAATGTGTTGAGTTGCAGGCTTCCTTCTGATCAACTCAAGCGCTTAAAATATTGCATGAGGCTTATTAAAAACAGAAAAATGAAAGGTATGCATATATTTAAAAATAAATGGGCGTGGCATCTGTCCATTTAAAAGTTGTTATGACTAAATTGCTGTTTGCAATTTTTTGAATAACTTTCGAAGTTTTTAGAGTATTGTCACGTGGTTAGTATCAAAATGTTCAGAAAAAAATGAAGAACAAGATATATTTTTTCGAAAATTCGAAAAAAAAAATTGTTAACACCCCTCAAACCCCTTAAGTAGTTTTCATATTAACACGTATTTTGTAGGATAGAAGTGTTATACAGTGTATTTGACACAATCTTGTGAAAGAACCATTTCTGAATGTAAGTGCTCTACTTTGACCCCTTAAGTCTTCAAAGTTCATAGAAAAATTATTTTGATTTGTAACTACAAACATTGACCTAAACACTCATTCTAAACTATTTGTCTGGCTGTGTGACCTGCTATTTAATAAGTAAAGGTCATACAACTTATTCACCGACTGATTTGGGAGATAAGAACTTTTGAAAGAAGGAAAAAAAACAGCAATTAATGAACTGGCATTATTAGATTTTACTAGTTTTTACTCTTGAATAAATGAAATGTAGATCAATATAGTTTTTGAATTATAAGGGAAAAAATTCTCGTTTTTATTACTTTTTCCCTGACCCCTCCCTTTTTTTAAAGATAAAAATCATTCCATCATTTATGGTTTGAAACGAACACAGTTCTTCTGATCACTTATAATTTGAGCTAAAGTATTAAAATGATTATTACAATTTTAACAAAGCTGTAAAGCTTATTGTTTATTATAACTAAGCATATTTCTTAAGATAATTTATATAAAAATGTAGTATGTGCTTTAAACACATTTCATACACAAGTTAAATTTGTAGAAAATATAGCTTTTTTGCAACAACAAAGAAACATTATTGTATTTTAAAGCATTGAATTTATTAATATATAAAACTAAAATCAAATTTTATATCAGCGTTTAGGATTAATTACAAATGTATAAATCAATTACTGATGTGATTATATTAAAAGCTTCCATATAAACGTACAAAACTGAGATGAATGTATAGTATTAACATTCTACTACACGTAACATTAAAGTGCATATATGCATGACATTTTACTCTCTTTCCAACGGATAACTTTTCCTTTCACTATTGAAAGTAAAACAATGATAGTGAAGGAACTGAACATAAAACTTAATAGCCCTCTTCGAAAATGTTAAATGACTTTTCGAATAAATATTCGGAAAACCATTTCCTGGAATCTATCATGAAAGAGAAATTATTGAATTGCGCTTTTCATGGGAATATTGAATTTACTAGCCTAGAACTTCCGTTTCTAATACGAATTACTAGTGCTCTAATAATAGAACTATTTCCCCAAATGGATTTAAAGGATTTTGGAATGTTCATAAATAATATTCTTTCACTGAAAGACGTTTTTTGAAACTAAGTTATTTAATCGATTAAAAGATATTTAACATGTATATGATAAGAGAAAACCATTACTTACAGTATTCAAACTATTTATGTTGATGCTAATACTTACACGACTAAGAGACCGTTACTGTCATGCTGAAGAGATAATGAAACTTCCAACAAAAGGTTGGACTTAATGCTCCCATCATGAAATAAGGCTAATGCGTGCAAAATCAGTCAACACTCCCTTTGAGTGAGTGGATAAAGTTGGAGTGTCAGCTCAAATGTCTTCCTATTACTCGGTCGTGGCATAAATTTTATGATTTATTTAACTCATATCTCTTTTCTTGATTCTAGAAAGAAACAAATTCAAACTAAATCAACCCCAAAATTTATTATTGCACATTTAATGCAAAGAGTAATTTAAATTAAAAAATGCCTTCAATAAATTTTAACTAAATAGAAGGCTTATAAGATCATATCACACGACGGTGTTAAGCGGAATAAGACAATAAACGATTTCAAGCCATTTTTATTCAGATATTCCTTTCCTTGTAGTCTTTTAAACTTTCAATATTGTTTATACTAAGTCTTTTTTTCCCATACAAATACAAAATACTTCTTGATTGAAGTATCATTAAAGTTTTTATAATGCGTCGTGTTGAGTTACAGAATAAATAAGAAATTTTATCGAAATGAATGAAAAATAACGAAAAACGATGCATTCGGACTAAGTAACTGTAATACATAGAAATGATTTCGTGAAAAAATCTTTTGAATTCTAGAGAAAAGGTAAAAGCTCCTAAAAATATGTGCAACTCCCCCCCCACATATTTTAGTAAAAAACTGTAATGTGTGTAAAGCAATGTTATTATTTGAAGTAAAGGAAATTGAGTTAGAGAAGAAGAAAGGGAGAGAGAAAAGTTAAATATTTAACGCATTGTAATTAGAATACAAAATACTCATATTTGAATAGCGCGTGCATCGGTTTTCCTGAGAAAAGGAGTAAAATACTCTTGTGTATATTAATGAAAACAATCGAGTACCTGCCCCCCTGATAAGTGTGTGTATAACACTATTTTTTATAATAAGTATTTAAACTAGAACAAAACTGACTTTCGAAAGTTGGATCGAAGTAAAGATGATTAAGATTTGTCTGAAATATAGAACAATAATTGTTCTCTTAAAATAACTATTATTTCTCTAAACCCTATCACAAACGCCGAAGTTAACCGTACATTAATAAGACAGAAAGTATATTTATGATGAGTTATATTTTTAAACTTTACTTGAACTACATATAAAAATTAATAGAATTTAGTTACAAATAACTATTTCCTTTTAAAATACCTTTCATAACTTTGAAATTTTAATAATCTTAATATATATTTGTAACGAATCTATAATTTAACTCAAACCAATTTTTTTCGCAATGTTTCTCTAAAAGTGTGTAATAATTTAAACACATTCTAAAAAAATAGATTCAAAAATTTCAATTTTGATTTAAAAATAAATTTTATATATTTTTAATCAATCTGAAAAAAAATCCACCTTTGGCGTTATTTTAAATATAAAAGAAAACACAATTAAATGCGTTGCAAAGACACTTGAATTAACTTGAAACTATTTATCCAGAATTGAATTAAAGTTTTGACAAACACCCAAACACCTACCGATTGAAAGAATGGCAGCTTATGCTACCAAGATTGAGTATCGATTAATAAAACACCTTCTATATATCTCTTTGTGGGTAAGTACTCACTTTTCATTCAAGTATCGATCGGGGAATCATTTCCGAGGAATAGAAGAAGGTTATTCCGCTGTCGATGCACTTTTTGGAGTTCAAGTAGTCTACGAAGGTAGATTGTTGGAACTCATCACATTGAGTCAGCAGTTATCTTTGTTGACGATAAATGAATATTTCCTTTGAAGCCTATGAGAGCTGAAATTTACTTGCTTTGTTTTATAAACATAGTTGCTTTGAAGTAGATAAAGCTTATCTCATTAAATCAAAAGGAATTTATTTCCGTAGGAAAGAGTTTCCTTTAATCAAATTTTAAGGCTCTAATGAAACACATTTCAAAAGAGAACCCCGCTTTAAATTCATCTTCAAACAAAATATGTACTTTGAATAATGTGCTGATATGTTTAAGGTGGAATTACTTTTATAAATGGTTAATAAATTATAAATATTTAATTTTTAAATATTTATTTTTAAGATCATAAACATTACATTTAACTCAATTAATACCAAATTACGGGGTACTGGTACTTTATAAATAATAAAAGCACATTTTAATCAATATGTATTATTTAATAAAAGCAAAACACCTAATAAATTATTATTGTTTATTTCAATGGTACATCTTTTAACATTGAAAACACTTGAAATCCTTCAATAGAAGTATTTCATGAAGCATACAGCAGTAACCTCTGAATTTGAATCCAACAACGTGATTTGCTTATGAAAATGTAATCACCCTTTTTAACGAAGTTTATTAAAATGATTTACATTTTTTTATTCTTAGTTCAATTTAATAATTTGTTTTAAAGAGTTATCACAAAAGTGTTGACAGAAATCAATTAATATTTAGAGGAAAACTTGAAAATTAAGGTATATATTATTTTGTCAAAAAATTTACATATATATATATAAAATAATACTTTTTTGTTCAAGTATTCTACAATACAAAATGTGAAGAAAATAAAGCTTTTGAAAAGGAATGACATTACGTCACTGAATCTACTATTATCTATACCCTTTTTACAAATAATAATATTTATATTTAGTCTAAAAGTATTGCGATTGCAGCGTTAAGAAAATATATTTTCTCGCAATCCTTAGAATTCTTCTAAAGTGTATGAAACTTCACTATAAATTACAAAATAAAAACACGCGAACAAAATTTTTGTGTTCAAACAAATTTAAACAAATGCAAGGGATAACACAATGATCGTCTCTATTTCAAAATACCATAATTACTTACTACAATAAGAAAATGTTTGTAAGGATTCTTACGAGCTAATGACAGAGACGGTATATCATTCATAATTTAGCCGATGTATTCCTGAAACACCTCTCGCGTGTCGAGAACCATTTTGGAAGAAAATGTACGTAAGATGAGTAAGAATTATGCTCATATTTCATTTCAAATTCCAAACTGTGAATGTGGTCACGATTCAGAAAATAAATATTGGGTTAAACAAGAAGATAAATGAAGTCTTAAGAACGCGGAGATGGAACCCATATTATTTACATTTCAAGTGTGGCAAAGATCATATAACTCTTTACAGCAATTAAATATGAAAGATTTGTGCAAATTGTTTAACTTTTAAATATTTGTGTTACTGTGTAAAAGTATCTTTCAAATAAAATTTTAGCATAAGCATATGATGGAACATTTGCATAATTTAAGCTTACAAAATTATGGATAAACTTTTATTCCTCAAGAAACCGCATAAGGATTCACTTCAAATTCAAGAGCAGTCTTGCATACTTAAAATTATATATTCAACGGAATTAAATTGAAATTGCTTTACATCAGACTTGAATAATTTCAGATGAATTATTTTTCTTCAACAATATTTTAGAAAAATTTTAGCTATTACTATTAAATTGGTAAACGTCCTAAAACTTCAATATTTGTTACATACAAGTGTTGGTAAATAGTTATAATTACAATTATCGCACATAATCAGAACCATGTGACATCTATCGGTTAGTTATCATTTTAGAAAGTTCTGAAACAGGAAAATACATATATCATTACTTTCTAACAAATGTATCTTAATTTTTGCTCAAAATATTTATATTACCATGGAAATAAAACATTGCTTGTAAAGATAACTTTAATAAAATAATAAATATAAAACTAATAATTTGTGTGTATAAATTGAATAATTAATAATTAATTAAATATTTCATTGAATGGAAATTTAATCATAATAAGGTCAATACATTTTAAGACTAATATTTCCCTACAATTATTAAAGAACCACATTTGAGAAGATTTAAAACATTTAGAGATAACTAAAGAATACAAAATGACACAAAAGCTAATTTCATTTTTAATTATAATTCCTTAATATTTTTATCTAAAATTCAAAGTTTCAATAATTACGAAATGCATAGAAAAGTTTCCTAAATTGTTCTCTTTTGCATATACTAATAAAAAAACAGAAAGTTGAAAGGTTAAAATTATTTTCTTTATTTTCAATTACTTTTAAAAGAAAAAAAAATTGTATTTTTGTTTACTGTAATTCTTACATACGAATAAATCGATTGTATGTAATGGGAAATCATTAACAATTTAAATGTGTAAGTCAGTTTCATTCTTAAGACATGCCTTCTACAGGTACGACTTTTTTCTAAAATTAAAGGAATCGCAGCTACGAATTCAAAGAATGTATGTTTTACTACTTGCTTGTAAAATTGTTGTCAAAACATTTTACCATCAGGATATTTCAAGAGTGGTAACATAAAATTAAAGGCTACTCTTCTCGACAGAAAATGTAAACTTACTCATTCGAATATACGTGTATACACATATGCACACTCACATGCACACACATATATACCAAGGGAATTCTTTTTTGTTGAAGAAAGATGATGTATATATATATATATATATATATATTATATATATATATATATATATGTAATGATTTCTTCTAATTCTCCTTAGCTGTACCCGTGAATTATTTTCTAGTTCTTTCGCCTCTGACTGTTATAATCTTAATCTATTGTACGACGCGTAATCTTAATCTTAATCTAATTGCTCCAGCTCATTGCAGCAATCACGACTCATGTTATAACAGAGTCGTACGACCTTCACCGCCACTATAAAGCTCTGAACACACGGTTACGCGCACTTCTTCTCTTCTTGTCATCATGTAGTCGGGTGCAGCTAGTGTTTGTGTTTTTATGTGTGTATGTTTCGTTGTGATTCCGTCTATCTGTGTGTCGTCATGTTCAGTGTTTAATAAAGAAGAATAGCTTTTCACGAGACTGCCTCTTCCATAATAATGAAAATGCAACATCAACCATATAAGGAAATACCAACACGGCCACGCTATCAAGATTTCCAAAAGTCGTCATCCTTTACTAAATCCATCATTACAACATCGTCGTATTACATATATATAATATAATATATATGTATATATATATATATATATCTTGCACCACCAGTATCACACGGGGCTTATAGGAATAATAAAACAAAATAAGATGAATAAAAAAGTAACAAAAAAAGTTACAAAATAAACAAATAAAAAAAAAGTTACTAAGACAAAAAGTACATTACAAAACGAAAATTACGCTAAAAGTTTTTAAAAAATATACACAATTTAATCAAACAACAAACAAGTTATAAAAACAGTTAAATGAAACATTTGCAAAATCAAATCAATGATACAAACTAATAATTAAATGAAAGATAGATAGATTATTTATCTTGCAAATTAAAGGGATCTTTGATTTTAAAATACGGAAACAAGTGCATGAATTCTACCTACAGGTAAAGAAAAATTCGAAGTACTACAATATAGACTGATGCGTTTTCTACGTCTGTACAGCTTAACGCAAGCTTAACAGTGAAGTAGGGTTATAGGGTTACCTTTTTCTTCATCAAATAATTTATGCATAATAGTACAAGAAAAAATGTAATATAAACCAAGATTGAAAATGACTCAAGCCTGCAATTGATATGTGTAATAGTACAATTAAAAATAGGAAGCATAAATTCAATAACGCAAGCAAATAAAAGATGGAATCTGGGAGTTATAAAAGAAGCAGTGACTGTGTGTGTATTTGAAAAGCTAATTTACATAATACAAACTATATTTATAATAAACATCTGCATAACATTTTTTCAAATATTATTTTAAAAAGAGATCAAAAAGAGAAAATAAAATTTTAAAGTAAAACATTTAAAAATATGATAATCTAACACTTGTAGTATTTTTATAAACACATGTACATATAAAATTCTCAGTAAAATCATGTTCTAGACAACATTTATAATTTTTCCCAATTATTATGTTCTTCCGTATGATTGTAACTAGATAGTTATCTATTTGCATGCAATTACGAACAACATCTTCATAAATTAAGATGAGGGAACAGATTACAGAACAATGTGCTTTAACACAAGTTGTTTACGTTAAAGTGAATAATATTGCTTTATATTTTTCATATATAATTAAATTTTTATAGAATATTTATACATATATTTGCTCCAGAACCTTATTCATGTCTTCTATTTATGTAGAATTCAATAAGCCTTCAAAGTTATAAATATAAATAGATTTTTTTTTATCTTGCATAGGCATAACAATATCTTTACTATTTCTGACAATAAAGGGTTTGTATAAAGTCTTCTGAATTACTTTTTGTAAAATTTTACCGGAAATTGCAATGTAAGTATTGAAACCATTATAGTGTGTATTTGTTCTAAATAATAGAATTTTTATTAAATTTTAGGGAAAGAAAAATATGTGTCAAATTTGTTTCTTTAACTCTTAAATTTTTTTTAAAATACGGTTATATAATCGAAACTCAGTGGTGCAACAGCTAAGGCCTACTGTGCTCATCTCAGTTTTCGTGACTTTGGGCATTGAGGTGCATGAGCAGATGTTCCAGTCAGATGGTCCGTTTGACGCGAAAACCTCAGTGTTTAGTTCCCAAGCAAGCATGGCACTCATTTACCGACCCAGTCTGAAGGGATGAATGGCTGAGTCAACCTTGCCTAGCAAGAAGTTTTAAACCCGGGACCCGTGGAGTAGAAGAACGATATGTTACTACTCAGTTACTGGGCTTCAATGTCGATACATAGATTACAAATTTCTCTTCTGTAAAAATGGATATTTTTGTGACTGGGTCGCGTGGTTGGCTTTTCGCTGGCCATCTGCACCGAAGGTTGCGGTTTCGACCCTGGCCCAAGTCGGTGGATTTTCATGATACAAAAAATCCACAACGCCCATGTGGTATGATAACAAGACAAGTAAAAGATCCCTAGAGTGTCTGTTTGGCTTGGGTGCTCTCTGAAAAATTAAGTCTTAGTACAGTTGTGCATCGCCACAGCTCAGGTGCTTTCCTTTGGAGAGGAATCTGGGGTCAAAAATTGTGGTAATTGGTATCGTCTATATCATAAGTTCCCAGCCTTTTCTGAACTAGTGCCCTTTTTTAGTGAATATTTCGATACCACCCCCTCCCACTCTAGAGAAATAAGAGAGTACATGATACATGGTGAAAACAAGTGTTACATTTTAAAGAATATTCAATTACTAATAGAATATACTTTTTGATTAAACTTTTTTCTAAAGCCCCAATTTTTTTACTTGCGAATCTGAAATAGCTATTGCTACAAATATATTTAAGTGTATAATATATATTTTAGCCACAGAGATGGTATATTTTTGGATTTGAAACGCGCTACTGAATTTTTTTTCATTTAAATGAGTGGAATAAAGGTGTTGGCTTACTTGTTATAAAAACAAGCAAGGGTTTTGATGATACGAAGTAATTCATCATAAACCATTGCTTTCAAAATGAATATAAATTGACAGTTTCAAACTTTGAAGAATCACACGTTAATTCCGGTTTAGCATATTTAATTATGTTTCTTGGATAATATACGTAATGAAATACAGTGTAGGGAACATTTTTCCTACTGCTCACAGACAAAGACAACAAGTGCACTACAGAAATTAAAATGCACTCTATCATTCAATTTAATGTAGGTCTGAACGTAATGTAATGTTTAGTTTTTCATCCACTTTCCGAACTACCGACATATGTGAATTTTCGACCATTGATAGAAATGATTTAAATGCATACACTCAACATAAGGTAAACAGTATTAAAGTTTTCTTTTGTTAGTATATAATCAGCGGGTATTTTTTTATTCTTGTTTAGACTATATTTGGTTAATCTGCCCAAGCTCCTCCACACCATCTCAACGCCCCCTAGTTTTCTCTGAGTTTTTTACTGCCCCCCCCCCCACTGAAAGTTTCAAACACCCACTTTGAGAACCTGTGGTCTATATGGTGCCACGCTAAAAAGTGATACCATCTGCTGGCGAATATACTAGATCTGCAAAGATTAATGTACCAATGCGCAGCCCCATAAAAAAAATATGGAATTTTGGAAAGTTATAGTCTTGAATGTATTTATTAAGATTATAGCTAAAATAATATTTGAATGTAATTTCAAAATTGTTTGGGAATTTATCAGCATAAAAAACTTTAAAACTCTTTTGTAGCTTTGAATTTAGTTAAAATAATTTAATTAGATTATCTTAATATGCAGTTCTTAAAAAGAAATATGAATGTAAGTAAAATGCTTGATATTTAATAGGAATCAGAAAACTATAGGATTTTTATAAATATGAATGACTTTTCGGGCTTACTTAAATGAAGAGCTTTCACAATATTGTATATTTAATCCCAAATTCGAAAACAAAAGGCATTTATAGATTATTCCATACTAACTTCCATACTAACTTTTTTTTGTAATGGAAACTGGGTTTAGTTAAATGAATTTCACCATGTTTGTATGACTGTAATCTTAATTGGTATAATGTAGCTTACATATTTTCTTATGTTGTGTGTTATCAGTTTTGAAATACGTATAACATATTTCCAAAAAAAAAATCCGGGAAAAACAAAAGTTCTCCAAAAATGATAAAAAAAAGTTCAACAATAAACTCTCTTAATAAGAAAAAAAATTATTGCTCTAAGATTTATATATTATTAGAACATTGTCATTTGTGTTTGTATTTATTTTATTCAATATTTTAAGAACTTTTAATCTTATAAAACTAAATAGAAAATGAGATTGACTGTTATGTTAAACAGACAATTTACCTTTTACTAAGAAAAAGGTTAAGATAATTGTTTTCCAATTAAAAATGTTATTTTATTTTGCGTTTGTGTGTGTGTGTAAGAATTATTCACATGTTACCGACATAAAAATAGCTAATACATTTTACAGTAAATTTAAAAAATAAGAGTGACACGACCAGACATGAAATGACGAGTCACAGAGCAAATTGAAATCCGAGACAGAGAAGAATATAAAATACCAGAAATCGAAAGAAGTTTTTGTGCTGTTGTGACGACATTTGCAGAAAGATAATTTCAATTTAAACACAATAACACAATTCTTCCACTCCAATTGGTTACGTGTGTATTTGTGATTTCATTTCATTTTTACACATTCAACTAGAGTCAAAATTGTTCTTTGTTATGTACCAACTTAACAATGACAGTGATGAAGGAAAATATCTTAATATGCTGAACGTGATTGCATGCTGCACCATACTCATACTTATCAGAATTTTCCCATGCATATTTTTGTTGAATTTTTATCAGTTTGAATAACGAAATATGACGGAAATTGTAATATAGGATTCAAATACATATATTTATAAATTATAACCTAGCTCTTCTGAGTTAAAATTTAAGTTTTAATATTAAACTGAAGATAATGTTCTAAAAAATATTCATTCTGTCATCCAAACACATAAGCGATGAACTATGGATGCAGTTTTATTATTTTATCTTTGCCATCTAATAAAACTGGAATTATTTTGTTTTTAGCTCCAACTGATATTCCCAGAAATCATTAATTGTAGTTCCCACAATCTACTAATGGCATTAACAATCTTTAAAATGATTTTAGAAAGTATAGAAAACTTTAAAATAATATAATTTAGTATACTACTCTTTAATACATAAGTAAATACGATCTAAGATTTGTATTTCATAACTACTCAAGAAATTGGATAGTGTACTGATGGTGACACTGAAATTCCTCTTATTCGCTGTAATAATTTTTATTAACTATTTAAACATCGCTCGTTTATTTATAAAATATAATTATTGATTTTAATTTCAATAAAGTACAATGATAATACTTCATGAATAACAGTGAATTAATACAATAATTTATCACTAGAAACAAATATAATTAACTTCTGAATTTTCGGAAGAAATAGATATTTACAGTATGGTAAATTTTAATACAAAGCCAGTTATCAGAGATGCAATCCCTATCTTACATAACAATAAACGAAATAAAATGCTGAAGTGTTTGTAAATGAAAAAATTCTAATGTTCATTGAAATATTTCAAAATTAAACTATGAACACTCTTAGGGAAATCTCATACAAAATCGTACAAATATGGAATTTGATTCATTAATATTTATTTGTGTACACTTGTTTGCTTTGACAAAACTAATCAAATCTTTGTATACCTAGTAGAAAATACATACATTTCAGTAGAAATGCATTGTACTTTCTTAAAGGACAATTGATTTCTAGTAAACATATTGTGTTATTTTGATAAATATTCTAGAATGTCTGAGTAGCTTAGAAAAATAACTGGAATAAATCCAGTGAATGGCTTGTTAAAACGAATTTTCCTAAAATTCTTTGTGAATAGCAATTCCATGTTTCGAAATTGCATGGATTTAAAAGTTTTAAATATAGAAGCAAATTTGTAGATCACTGAAGAAACAGCTTCTAAATTAGTTTGCTAGATTTAATTTTGATATTTAAACATTTTGTAATGAAAATATTTTTAGAAAAAGGATCAGTTTATGAATGGTATAGATTGAAATACAGAACTTATAGAACTACAAACATGAATGTTTTTCTTCTCTATGCAAATCGTCTCCGGTTACATCTGAATTAGGTACAAATGTATCTATCTTCATAGATTTTTCAATAAAATAAAACAAAACAAATGTTGGAAATTGGTTTGTTTTGTTCGCTACATTACAATGAGATGCTTTTCTAAGGCTTTCAGTTTCTCAGAAGATTAATAATGACAGGTTATTGAAATATTATTTTATGTACATTACTCTTTTCAGTTTAAGTTTATTAAATAATACAAAATTAAGAACCATAAGTTAATCCCATTTGTAACAAAAAAAAGCTGAAAACCTGGATTTCTTATATGAATGCAACAATCTTTTTCTTTTCACGATTCGTTATATATATATATATATATACATATTGATACAAAAATAATTCTTTTTTATTATTGTTACTCAAAGCGATTTTTAATTCATAAAGATTTTGAATATTTAAACCAAATACTTTAAAGCGAACTATTAGAAGAAATAAAACAGCTACTCTGGTGCACATATAAAATTTCTTACATCTGAGCAAACATTATATCAACAAAGAAAGTTCTTCACGCATTAATTCGATCATTAAAAGCCCATTAGTGATAATAACTATTGCTATAGATTTTGTGTTTGCTAGAAGATTTGTATCTGATTACTGCTTTTCTACAGACAAGAAAGCTTAAATTTTATGATAATAATTTTTTTCTTAATTTTCAAAGTTGAAAATGAAAGATCAAAAATATTAAAAAGACTGTCTTAAACTTCGTTTCTTAAGGCGATATAGTACCCTAAAAATCATTAAACTGTCGAAAAATTTTTTATCAGCTTATTTGATACCCCGAACCTTTATAAATATGCCTGCAAAATTTCAAAGCTTTACCTGCATTTTTCATTAAGTAATGGAGTAATGTTTGATGCTAAACAGCAACTATCACGCCTACATTTCAGATTATCTGCTAGAAAAGAGCCTGGTAAAAAAATGAATTAATTATTTTTCTAATGCGCATCAATGAGATTGATATAATATATGCAGTAATAAATTCTTTTAAGAAAGAATTGTGCAATTCATGCAAAAATTCTAGTTTGTGAATTATGTACTGGGAGGATCAAATGGATTTGTTCAAGATTTAAAAGTTGTGCGTGCTTTTTATGATATTATTATGAATGAAATTAAAACTGCAAAACGGATTCCCCCAAAAGCACAAATACTAAATCTCATTTGATAACTCATATAATTAAAAATCTAATTCGCAAGAATAGAAAAACTCTCCCATAATTATATATTTGTTTTTGGTGATATATATATATATATATATATATATATATATACCCATGTGTGCAAGACTCAACACTTTTATTATTAAAATATTTTAAGATATTTATTTAAACAAATGCACATATACAGTTCTTAGATTTTGATGTATTTTACCTATAAATTGTTATTTGATTTTTGCTTTTATTCGTGTACAATATTTAACATGCGAAGGCTTTTAAAATCATGGAAACAAAAAATTAAGGCATAAACATCTTTTGTACAAGTTGTACATTAGCTCTGAGAATGTAATTAGCTCTGAAGTGTGTGTATTTATTTTTTTATAGTTATTAAGATAAAGGTTTATGAAATATTGAGCTTTTATTCGTTTTTTTCTATGTATTCATTATGGCAGTATACTGTTTAATTGTTCTACATTTGTGCAATTTTTTATGGTAAGCAGTTTTAAAAGAGCTAATTAACATTTAATAAAACTTTCAGACTATTCGACGAATATTATATCATACTATTCATGGAATGAAAACTTCAAACTAATATTTCTCCATGTTGGATTTTTGTACAAATACTGTTATTCAAAACCCTAAGGCTTTTTTGATAATTGAAGTATGGATTTGAAATTTTTTATACATGTTCTGAAATGTATGTTTTGTAAAAGTGTGCATGGAATTAACTCTAATATGTTTAGTACATTTTTTATAAATTTAAAAACCAAAATTATTGTTTTTTTGGAATTTTTGGAAGTTTAACTATAAAAAAATTAATAAAACATTAAAGAGCAGCAGCAGAAAAAAACCCATGCACAGTTTTATGTAGTATTGTATAAGGTACTTGGAAAAAAATTTTGAATAAAAAGAGACATATTTAAAAAAGCCTTAGGGATTTAAAATATGCTTAAAAAAGCTAAAAAAATTTTAATTTTACAAATATTTTGCAACAAATTAAAATTTTTTTGTATGTAATTATTATTAAATATTAACCTTTATGAAATACAATTAAAACCAAATATTAAATATTAAAAATAGAAAGTTTGTGAAGATGGTACCATATCGCCTTAAATGTATTTAATGCTCTTCATTTAAAAAATACTTAAAAATGTTATATAAAAACATGGATACTACATTAGAAAACAAAAGGAATCGTCATTTTACTAGCCTCTATAAGATTAAGCTTTTCTCATCATCTTAATGATTAACTGTTCGTTTTTCACATTTTACTAAGAGTATTTATATGAGGTATTTTTTTAAGTGGTAAGTTTTTTTTACATTTCTTTTATAACACTCGTAACGTAACTAATCCAATTTTTAATGATTCGAATGCATGCAATGCGTAAAATCAAGAATAATACTATGATACTCACCCTATTATGCGAATATTTACTCTTTTAAACCCCGTCATTGTCCTTCAGTTTGTTTTTCTTTAATTTCAATAATAATTTAATATTTATTTTATTTAAGTTTTTATTCTAAAACGAAATACTATAATATATTTGAGTTTGAGTTAATGATGCAAACTTAGTGTAAAGTAATTGACACTTTTATTTCTAGTAAAATATTTTACCTAACGCAGTGATTCTCAATCTTTTTTTTACGGTAAACTTTTAACAATTTTAAAATATTGCGGCAATCTAACAATAAAATAATAAAAGAATTTTTTTATATATATAATGTAAAATAGTTCATGATAATAATTTTCAATGTTAAATAAAATAATATATACGATAAGGAAAACAAAATTGATTGAATAATTACTTAAAAATTAATTATAAGAATACATTTAATACGAAATTTGAGTTCAATGATTTTGATAATTTCATTTACATTTAATCTTAAAAATAATAATGCAACTCTAATTTAGTCATATACATTTAACAGTTTCAATATTTTTTTTTGTTTTTATATTTGTTAATGCTGAAAATTCGAATTCACACGAATAAGATGTAGAGAACATTGTAACTATATTTTTAAAGCCTTTTTGGCTTTTATGGGATATAATTGCCTCTAATTTTAAACCAAAATGAATTAATTGACTCTTCCGAATGTTTTGAAATTAACTCTCGATTCTAACAGAGCGAAATTAGTTCTTCCTCTTCGTTCACAGTTAATTCATATGTAGATATATTCGCAATCACAAATGGATTACCCAATTAAATTTTTTATATCTAATTTTGGGGTGTAATGAATGAAACTCTCCCCTCTAGTGTTATTAAATGGTTAACCACAATTTTATGAATAGTTTATTTCTATAAAAAACCCGAATGATTCATCTTCGAATTTTGTTATTTTTTCTCTCAGATTATAATTAATAATTTTAAAAAAAATTGGCCACTCACACAAAAGTGGCCAGGCACAGTGTTCGAGAATCACTGATCTAACACAATGGTTTGTTGGCACTTATTTTTTTCGGAAATTTTGAGGTACTACTAAAAAAAGATTTAATTCAACTTCGTATGGAATAATATTGAAGCAAAAGCATATCGAGCCATTGGCGATGGATTTTATGATTCGAAATTACAATCCTGTGATAGAATGATTTAAGAAATTCACACTTCCAAAACTGATATAACCGAAAACAAGTCTTTTTCATTTAACATTGACATCGTAACAACTTGCACTTAACACTACGTCATGACTTAAACATCATCTGTACCGTTGATCCATACCTAAGTAACGAGGCAGAAATAAATGAAATTTGGGGCTAAAATTCTCTTTTAGTCTTTTTTTTCTTTTCTTTCTAGAAACATTGTGCACTATCCATAAATCAAAAAGTGAAAAAAAATGGAGCCCCAATCTTTATAAAAATTAATTCGTTGTTTTCTCTATGAGGCTTTGCAGGCTCTGCTAAATTTGCAAAGAAAATTATAATGGATCTGATGTCACTTAACCAAAAGGAAATGCAAAAATATTAATTGTTAGCTTTTACACAAAGTAGATTTTTATTTCATACGGACTACAAACATTAAACATGATTTCAAGTGATGAAGAACACACTGAAGCATCACTGCAGCTTTTAACACATAGGTAAAGTTGTAGCTAGGAGTACAAATGCTCAGCATGGTTAATTATATGTGTGTTATTCTTTATATTCATACATCCTAGAAAAAAAGAAAAAGGAATTATCAATTATTTTTAAAATAAATGCTTGTGCACAGATTATTATTGTTATTTTCTTTACGTTGGCAGAAAAAAAAATTGATTTATCGAATTACGATAATGAGTATTACTACAATACATCATGCCCTAATACCTTTCATTTTCATTCACTTTAAATTAAAATCAATATAAATAAGTTTTTTTTATTATTAAAAAATAATACCGGATGATTCAAAAATAATATGACCAATTTTAGAGAATCACAAATTTTCATCGAATTCAGTTATTTGCATGAAATTTTTAATGTAGTTTCCTTTAGAGTAGTGCACTTTGCGTAAACGTTTCAGCCAAGCCAAAAGGGCTTTTTGACTATTTTGGGGGGTATTTTTCTCCAACTGTCTCTGTGATTGTTTTTTGAAGCCCTTTGAATTTTCTTAATTTAAGTTTATTTAATTGTGTTTTAAGTATTCCCATAAAAATAATCGCAAGGAACACAGTCAGGGGATGGTTGTAGGCATTTCTCAGGAGTCAGATAACTTATTTTTTTAATCTTTCAGCCATTTTATAGTTGATTTTGCTGTATGATTTGCAAAAATCTTTCCTGGAGGATAAAGAAGCCTGCTTTTTTTTGATCCAGTGTTTCAAAATTTCTATCTAATATTGTTAGCATCAATTTTAGCTTTTGACTCTACCAAAAAATGGTTTTGTCATGCCTTGAGTGGACATTTCCATCCGTACCATAACACATGACGCCCAACTTGCTTTTTGAAAAACAGCTGAGTCTTTATGACGTTTTTTTTTGCAGTAAATATATTGTATCTTCGTTTTGCGAGTTGTGAAGGACAGATGAAACGGTACTTCATCCGAAGTTCAAGCTGTATATCTGCTTTTGCGTAACATTAAATATAGATGCCACACAAGAGCGGTTTTTTTTCGTTTTTCTACGGTCTTAACAGAAATTTGAAGACAGTCTAATTTATTCACTCTTTTATAGCCAATTTTCTTTATATTAAGACAAATTGTCGATTGTGATACATGTAGTTTTTTTATGAAGTTCCTTAAGTAAGAGGATTTTCTACAGAGATAAGTCTTTTCAGCTTCTTGTTTTTTCTTTTTGCCCAATAACTTCCTTTTGTCCACATTTTTCTTCGTGGAGATTTTGATTATCAGCCAAATTTTATTTCTTTTCGAAGTTTAGATAGTAATCCATTAGCAAAATGTCTTTCCTGATTTTTAAAGGCTTTATTTATAATAGAGTTTGAGCAAGCAGCCTTTTAAAGTTTTCAAATTTCATTTTGGGTCTTAAATGTAATTTTGCTGCCATATCTTATTCCCACTAAAAAAAAGTTAGATTGGTAATTTTTTAATGTTTCATTTTTAAATTATAACTGGCTGCAAAGTAATAAAAATTTACTATTCATAGTTATGTACTTTTAAAATTGGTCGCCCTAATTTTGAATCAACTGGTACATATATAAACATTCAAACATTTTTAAACAATGAAACAATCATAGAAAGTTAAGCTTTTTTTTTGACAAAACTCGAATAATCAAAGTCACATCACTTGTCTAAAACATGCACTAGAAAAAGTACAAAAAATAGAGTGAAATAAAAATAAACATATTTTCCAATATTTTGTGTTAAAATATACTCTCCATATAATGAAATATAATATTAAGTACTTATTTGACTCATGATTTACGCTATTTTTGGTACCGCAACTGAATGCAAAATGTGTGAGGGAAAATGTTCATTTTATTATATAATTTTTATTGATGTAATTTTTTTCAGTTTTATATAGTATGAATACTCAAAAACATATTCACTTCCACTACAAACCTTAACAATACAATATGATAAATAAGTACATCACGAAAAGTTGTGCTACGATCCATTTTTTAAGTATCAAAATAATGTTCCTTTTTATTGTTAGGAAAAGATAAATACTTTAAATAAAATGCTAAGGTGAACTGAGTTTTAAGAACTTCCTTGAAATCCAACAATTTTAATATTAAGTTTTAATTTTTAACTACTTTATTTACTCTAAGTGATTTTTATTTTAAAAAAATCAATTTCTTCATTAAATATGATTGTATACGCTGAGGAACTATATAATTTCGGGAAACTTGACTCCCAAATATGTGAATATGCACACTTTAACTCAGTAATTAAATAAAAAGAAATTATAATTATCAAAGGAGAATTCCGTCTTAGTTGATCTGAATAGGAACAAATCTTATACTGTATATTTATGCAATGATGTAAACAGGGAATGCTAAAAATAAGAAAAATTTATTTTTTAGGAATAATTTAAGGTACACCTTCGAAGAAAATTTTTTGAAAAACTGTAATATTTGCTATTAAAATATTTTTTACTGATGAAACATAACTTAAAACTATGAAAAATACATTTAATATCTTACTCATAGCACAAAAAAATTTAGAGAGAAAAATATAGTGAAAATTGTAATTAAATTCATTGTTAGACTAACGCACATAACTCAAATGAAAACAAAAATATCACTTTTCTGTAAATTTGATGTTGATCATCAAAACGTTTTATAGGGCTGATACAATTTTCCTAATATAATCAAATTATTACAATTTTTATCAATGTTCGAGTAAAAGAACATTGAAAAATCACTAAAAAATTATTACGAGACATGATATACACCTTACTTACTAAAAACATATGAAATCTATTTTCATGGAAATGGTAGGGGTTCTATAAATCTAAAAAATAAATGTATTTGTAAAATTTAAACTAATTTGGCTCTCTACTTTTTCTGATATTTACGTTGTCAGATGCCAATACGTTAAAAAATGCATTTTGAGATAAATCAGAAATAAACTTTAAACTGCAATTTTTTAATATTAAACACAATTAGATATACTTAAAATGCCCCTGATTTATAAATAACACCCTCTTTACTCTCTAAAACATTGATTTTTTTCCCTGGTTGCTTTTAAAAAATTTCTACGTTGCTTTACATTTGGTGTTGAATGACGTTCTGCATCGTTAATTCTATTAACGTCAAGATGTTTGTACGATTTTAAAGTAGAATAACCAGGAGATATATTAAGTTTTTTTTAAATGTCAACACAACCCTGGCACCCATCATTAAATTGTATAACAGCATCCAATGCACCAGATTTTAAAGTTTTGAGGCACACGAAAACTTCTCTCGTTACTCTCTGCCATGTAATGCCATTAAAACACTCATTTTTTGAGTTTTGCGTTTTGCCATGCAGACATTTAGTTAGTAGTTCTTTGGTACATAATTCTAAATATGTAGGTTTAATCATGTTTAACACTTCATTAGATAAATCTTTATAATTTTTTTGGCTTTTGGCCACAAGATAGTGCTCGCTGGTAGTAGCACCAACTATCTTTTCCAAAGGGACACTGTCCATGCATGGGTTTCTTGGCACTTGATGAGCAATGAAACTGGGCCGCAATAACATTTTGTTGAAGAACGAAGAGGTTTCCAACATTGCTACGAACAGCAATCCCATAATAGTTTTGCAATCGGCCAATAAAAGAGTCAGTGAGTTTGCCTTTACCAGACAGATTTTTATTTTTCGACTTTAGTTTGCGCAATCTCGCACCTACTCTCTTTTGAACCTGACTGATGCATTCATATTTTGTAACACTATCTTTACCATAAGTATCTTTGACACTGACAGAGCCCTTAGAATCCCCGTCACCATAATACTGTGCATATTTAAGGCCTCGCTTCACAATAGAACGTTGGAAGATTCCAGTTGCACCAACAGCTTCCATTTCTAACGCAGAACCTTGAAAATTGCTGTGGCACACGTGATCTGCTGCAAAAGTTTCTGATTCAGTGCTTTTAGGCATTTTAGAAATCTTTCTGCAGATGGGGCAATATGACGACATTATTTCAATGCCCACTACTTTACCAGTGTCTACTGGCAAAGCTGCGACACACCCATTCATGGAAGTGTAACCCTACGCTGCCATGTTCATCTCAAACACCACATTCAAATATTTTATTTTTAGAAGGATGTAGCGCTAACAGTTCAGAAGCTGCTTTTTGCATTGATAGTTCACTAACTTCTTAAATCACAGACATGAGTTTGTTCTCATGATTAGTGTACGCAGTTTTACTGAGCGTGGGTAAATTTATCGTACCACATAATTTAAACCCAGCAGAAAAACCTTTACCAATTTGTCTCATACCATAAACAAATCTTGTATTTACTTTAGGACAGTTTAAAGTTTTCTTTGAACTAGAAAACCCCGAGTAAAAGTTACAATGTTTACACCTTATAACAAAATTTGAGCACAAACCATATCTTGAATCCTCAGAAAGCAATAAGCCTTCTTCGAAACATCTTGGGCAACAAAGTTGTAGGAAAGCATTTAAGACGACATCAATATCTATAATCCTATTTCCAGTAAGTGTTTTATGCTCCTACTCTGCCATTTCTTCATCAAAAGCAGCACAGGCATTTTGATCTTTGAAGAACTGGCGTTGGTGGATGTTGATCTACAATTTTTGGAATCCTTATTAGTAGATCCATTACCACGAAATTGTCGCTTTCTCTTTGCACTAATTATGCGTTTTAAGTTTCCCATTTTAAATGAAAAAAATTAAAATTTTCAGCAATAAAAAAAGATTTAACAGAAACTTCTAAAGTGCTGCGCAATTGTAAGCAAATGTAAACAAACAACAACACACTCTCTTTTAATGCCAGATTTTGGATAAAAATATTAGTAAAAACCTGTTGCCAATTATATTTTTGAAGATTCTGAAAACTCAAATTCATGTTTTAAAGTGTATAAATATTCTACTATCGCATATTTAAGCGATACTTTGTAAAATAAAAATGTAAACAAATATTTTTTTCAACTTCTGGAATGTAGACTCGTACTTCCGGTTTCAAAAAGTAGCTACCGAGTAAAATTCAAATCCCCATAACTTAAGTTCTAAATTAGATAGAAACAAAATTTAAGCACCATTTTAAAGAAAAAGTTCAAATTTTAAAACAAAAATAAAATTCAAAAATCGAAAATTTCAGGGAAAATGACTTTTCAAAGGTGTACGGATTCCTTAATACTATATGCATTTGGATTTCATTCGTACATGCTCTTTTGAACAAATATATATAAAATGAATATCGTTTTAACCAATTTTTTTAATTTTATTTATAGAAACAGTGTTTCAGCACAGCAAAGATCAATTTATTTAAATTTATTCTCTTGGAATGTAGCTCAGAATAAACTGTTTCCACACTACTTCCATTTATTAATGCTACCAATATGTATATTTGTACCTTGAACTTTCAGAAGACTGTTTGAGAAACGAATATGAGTATTGAAATACCGGAAAATATGTATAAATTGCAACATTTTCATAACCTTCCTGGTAAATTGTTATTTCTACGTTTTCCGAAGGAATATTCAAGGAAACAGCCTGCAATTTGTCTCGATATACTAAAATTCATTTTAGTGGTAGAAGGGAAGACACATGAAGTAGAACTTGGTATCGACATACTTGTATATTGCACGTCGGCGTATGCTAAACGGGATATTAGGATAAAATATTAACGAGAACTATTATAATAGTTATAGTAAGAGTGTTTTGGAACAGAGAAATTAGGATAACTTTCATCTTGAACAGGAAAACTTATCATTCTAAGCATAGTTAAATGGCAAGTATGATGATAAGAGCAAATATATAGTTTTGTATAAAAGATAAAAAACAACTAAAGCGAAAAGGTAAATTAGTTGAGAAATGTAGAATCAACTATTTTGATCTTCATAAAATCTTATTAATAATTTTTTTAAAAATTATAACTTGTCAGCAGATGAAAAAATTAAACTAGGATAGTAAAAAATTAATCAGTCAATTATTTCATGATAAGAAGACAATGTAGGAATAAATATTATTAAAAAAGTTCTAACATATCTATTACGAATTAGTTGTGTTCGTTTTAAACATGGTAAAAATGCTAATGGATGCTTCGTAAATATCCTGGCAAATATAGATTACAGCTTCATTTTTTAAGGAAATTATATATATATATGTATATACACTGGTGTCCAAAAGTAAAGCATAATTCATAATTATGTGAATAAAGAAGGAACTGAACATCAGAATGGCGAGAAACGTGATAAGCGAGTGTAAAATGGTTATAAAATAAGGAAGCAAATCAAAAGTATGATAATAATTAATTTTATTTTCAAAAGTAGCAGTTTGAAGGAAAACTCAACATAGCTCACTTTAACCCGCGGTCACTCGCGCATGTTTTTGCTACCGTCGTTACTCGTGGGGTGTAGAGAAAACCAAAAACTTTTAACATGTTTATTTAAATGTGAAAAAAAATAGTCGATTATGATACATTTTTATAAATTACAAGTAGATTTTTTGTATTATACAAATAAAATGTTTTAATTTACTGCATAAAAATGAGACTAACATTAATTTAAACTAAACCTACAAAATTTTCATTTTAAAATACATTAACTTTATATTATAACCGGGGTGTAGAGAAAACCCCATGCGAGTGATCGTGAGTTAAAGAAAAAATAAAATAAAACATTAAATAAAATACTGAGGCTGCAGTTTAATAAGGCGTGTGGTCACCTCCGACAGCCAGGCACGCTGCACAGCGATTTACCATGTTTGTTATGAGATGATGAATGAGTTGTGGGCTCAAATGGTTCCAAGCTTCTTGGATAGCTCTCTTCAGTTCTGTAACGGAGCTTGGTGGGTGTGAAAGGGCTGCAATTTGCCTCCCGACCATATCGCACGCATGATCGATAGGATTTAAATCAGGGGAGTTTGCAGGCAACGACAAGCGCTGCATGTTTTCCGTTTCAAGGAAGTCATCAATCAGCCCCCCTCGGTGACATGGCGCATTGTCATCCATGAATATGAAGTCAGGACCAACAGCATCTTCAAACAAGCGAACATAAGGCTCAAGAACTTCGTCTCTGTATCTTTGAGCAGTCACCGACCCCGTGTTAAAGAAATGGAGGTCTGTGCGGCCGTCCATCATGATGCCTGCCCACACTATTGCTAACCTTGATGGAAAATGATGTTTTTCCGTTATGTTTCTTGGTTCAAAACGTGTTCCACGTTCTATCCATATCGTTACCCGCCGAGAATCACTACTCAGACTAAACCAGGACTCGTCACTGAACATCACATTGGCCTACTCTCCCACACTCCAATGTTGATGTTTCAAACTCCAGTTCAAACGAGCGCGTTTATGCACAGATGTGAAGGGAATGCAAAGTGCTGGTCTTCTGGCGTACAGATCAGCATGATTGAGTCTCCTGCAAACAGTTTGTCTCGAAATTCGTATTCCTGTGGCGACTATGAGCGCCGAACCCAGTGCTCTGGCAGTACTGCCCCTCTGACGTCGCGCACTCATTACCAGATATCGGTCTTGGCGAGGGGTTGTGACTCTTGGTCGACCTGATACTGGTTGTCGGGTAACATCTCCCTTTCTTTGAAGCCTCTGTCACAGTCTTGAGATCACAGACTGGTCCACATTCAGAATTCGAGACAATTCGATTTGTGATCGTGAGGATTCCAGCATTCCAACGATTCTTCCTTTCTTAAACATGTCCAATTGGCGTCTTTGTGACATCATTCACCTTATTTGATGGTTAACAACGTTCCTTCGCACAGCAGTTGCACGAAACTTGTCTGAACTGCCTATGCTGCGCGAATCGGTTTCTTCGTGTTCCGACGTGCGCCGGTGTTTCGCGCAAGCGTAGTCGACTGAAAAGCTTTGTATAAACCCATTGTTTCTTCTTCACCCAATTAATATCCGAAAGAGTTTGGAATAATTTTACGAATATTTACTCCATTTTTTCGTATTTTACGATTTAATTTTAACTTTTGGACACCAGTGTAAACATATATATATATATATAAGTGCCTTACTGGAATTCCAACCTATCTATGTCTATATATAGAAATATTATTTTCAATTATATTTATCGTAATAACGTATTAGTTAGTGATAAATTTAAAATGTATTTAAATCTTAATAACTTTATTAAACATTCTATAGAACACGGATACCCTCCTAATTTTATAAAAAGTTACCTAACAATTAAATAAAAATATGTTATTAGTTGTACAGTTTATCGATAGATGGCGCCTCTAGCTAAGTAAATTAATAATATTATAGCTTATTAAAAATTAATTGTATATGTCTGGGTGGTACTTTTATGTTCTATAAATTTTAAAACAAAATATAGAGTTTTAAATGTGTATATATGTAGTATTAATGTTATTTTATCAAAATTTAATAATTTTATGCGTTACTGTTATTGTCTAAAGCCCGGGAATATGTTTTGCAGTACTCACGTGGTAAGTCTTTATCTAATAGTTTTAACTTTGATTTTAAAATATTTTAATAATTATTACTGGCTATAATATTATCGTTTTACATTAATAGATTATGGTTTTATTTATAATAATAGTTAAACTTCTCTAGAACTTTCTTACTTTCCCTATGACCCAGAGTATTGGCAAATTCAGGTGAAGGTTGCCTGGTCGAAAACATTGTTTAAACCTGCAATCCTGGTTCCTAATGCCTGGAGTTTGCTCTAGTATTTCTGTGGCTAAATCTATTCTATCATGACTATAGCTATGTTAGGTATGTAGCTATTTTTTGTATATTTTTGTAATATATATATATATATATATATATATATATAAAAATTTAATAAAAAATTTAAAAGTACGTAACTTTATTTCTGCAGTAAAGCTGCAAACATTTTTGGTAATAGATAGGGCTTAAGTGAATATCTAAGGGATATATATATCGGAAAAGTATATTAAGAAAAGGCATATATTACTTGAGCAATATATTACTTGAATAGAAATTTATAATTAATAATGTAATACAAACTTTAACTCTTAAATTCGTAGCTTTAAGTAAGTTGTTCGTTTTAGGAAAATAAAAATATAGTTTAAACCATTGAACATTAGTACAACTTGTGATATTAGTAAAGAAATACAAAAGAAGATTTGGTAAAAATTACGCTGTTAATCGTAATAAAATTTGTATCCGGAATGACTTCCTTTCAAATCTAATTACATTAGAATAAAAAGTTAAATGATGTTGAAATAAAGACCATATTTACATAGGGTGATGCAACATTTTTAATAAAGCGAGGTACATATAAATTATTTTTATTTTGATATGATTACTCCAAAATGACATCGGTGATTGCTTGGATTTTGAGAATTGCAGCATAATTTAGAATAATAGTTATTACAAACATATTTAATAAAGGTGAGTATTAACCAAAAAGATATAGCATGTATATCAGAATATATTACATATAATTAGTTCTAATTTGTTTTTTGTATTTAACTTGATTGAATACAAAAAAATTATTCATAATATTCTCCCTGGCCGATGCAAGGTAATCTTTGAGGTGTAACGTAGCACTCCTCTTCGTTGTGCACCTTGGGTAACTCTAAGTCTACGATAGCGACTGCTGTTCTCTACAAATCTTCTTTTGCGGTGTTGATGAATACTTCAATTAAAACGAATGATATTCCCTTTTGAATTTCACTCAGGGCACTGGTGCTGGAGTTTTCTGTGATAGTTTTTTTTCTCCTTTTACTTACATGTCGGATCTCATAAGACTCATTATAACGGTGAAAATGAGGCCATTCGTCTGGCCCTTAGTTAGCTTTCTGCCCGTCTCTCCACTCTTGATAATACTGTAATTTTAACAGATTCAAATTCTGCTCTTCGGGCTTTGGCAAGTAACCAAGACAAACAAAGTTAACGAGTCCAAAGTTGCAGGGAACTGCTGAGCAGAATTCAAACAAAGGTTGTTTTCCAGTGGGTACCATCCCATTGTAGCCTATGAAATGGCGAACCTTTTATCAAAAAAAGGCATGAATATTCTCCAAAGATTTGCTAGAAACCTGCCTCTTCACTCAGCAAAACTTGAAATTGATAGGATTTATAAAAAATGCTTTCGAGATTCAGCTGCCAATGCTGCCAAAAATAAGCCATGGAGGGTGCTAATAAAACCTAACTGTGTGTGTCTCGGACTCTTCTCGGCGTGACTGAGTTTAGATAATTTACTGGACACGACTGTCTTTGTGCTCATATTTTTCGTTTTAATCTGACTGACTCCTCTTTTTGTGTTTTGCGTACTTCTGTACAAATCATGGACGCTTCTCATCTAGACGTATGAGCTGCACTCAAGAGTTAGGACTGTTTTGTGAATAAATATTATAAAGCTTGTTTCTTAATGACCTGATGATAATTTGATAAATTAAATGAGTGATATAACGATTTATATATTTAGTGAATGATTTTAAAAGGAAAAAATAAAGAAAGAATTGAATCATTTCAAAGATAACATTGTAATGTAATCTTTCATTTTATTGTAAAGTACTTTTTGCATTAATTAGCATACAAAATCAGAAGTGAAAAATTTACATCAAATCATTATGTAATAAATTTTATTATGGTTGTTTATACCTTTACACTATCAAAGTCTAAATTATTCGTTTCCTTATACTGTTAAATAATGGTCCTGTAAAATAAGATTGGCATTTTTTAAAATAAATTTTGTAACAAAATAAAAGGATAATTCACCAGATATAAATAAAAAGAAAAAGAAAAAATGATAAAGTGACCCTTTGTGAAGAATGACTAAATGACTATCCAAGCTCAAAGAGATATTTCAAAGTAGGAAAAAGCGAAACTAAAAAACAAAGGTTGTAGAAAGACGAAATTTGAGTTTAAAAAAGAAGACATATAATTTCCAAGCATTAAAAGAAATACTTATAAAATATCACAACCGCTCTAAGTTTTGGAAGCTCAGTTAGATATATAGCCTTAAAATCTTTACATTTGCTGAAAAAAGTATTATGTTTCACTTTAATTAATTGCACTATCATTTGTACTGCAAGAAAAAAAAATATATAAAAAATTATAACTGTAGGGCAGGGTTTCTTAACCTGTGGTTCATGGACCCCTTGGGGGTCCATGGGTCATATTTTGGGGGTCCGCCGACTGATCCTAATTTTTAAATGTAACAATGTGTAACAATAACATTGGGATGTCATTGTTACACATTGTTTTTTACATAGACATGCACTGGCTACAAAAACTCTTCCAACCAGCTTAAAAGAAGTATTGTCAGTAGTTATTAAAACTGTGAATTTTATTAGAAGTAGAGCTCTTAATCATCGTCTTGTTAAAACACTGTGTCAAGAAATGAACGCAGAACATGAGGTACTTCTGTACCATACGGAAGTGCGCTGGCTGTCACGAGGGCACGTTTTGAAACGAATTTTTATGTTGAAGACATAAGTATCACTTTTTTTAGAAGAAAAAGATAACTCTCTCTTCGAATATTTAAAGAAAAAAGATTTTATATGTAAATTGGCTTACCTGGCAGACATTTTTAACCACACGAACGATATATGTCTTTCAATTCAAGGGCCTGATACAACAATTAGGGATGCCACTGAGAAACTACAGGCATTTTTATTGAAAATGTCACTTTGGAAAATTAGAATTCAAAATGGGATATATGCAAACTTTCAAATGTTGGACGAAGTGCTTTTTGAAAATGGATCTCGGCAAGATAGTTTGTTATTGAATAACTTGAAAAATGAAATCTGTGAACACTTGGAAGTACTTCAAGTTTCATTTGAAAAATATTTCAATTCGGATGGAATAAATATAAAAGATGAGTTGTGGATTCGTAATCCTTTTCTTTGTGATATTGACTGTATCGATGACTCGAACCTTGCCAAAGATGAGCTATTTGATTTGAAAACGAAGTCCTTGTTAAAAATGGATTTCGATTCAAAAACTCTTGGAGAGTTTTGGTCTTCTTTAACAGAAGCCTACCCATTGCTTGTAAAACGAGCTATGGTAGCCATTATTCCGTTTGCTACAGTATATCTTTGCGAAGCGGGATTTTCCACACTTGTCACAATAAAAACAAAACATCGAAATCGACTGAATGTCGAACATGATATGCACGTTGCTTTGTCGAAAACCATCCCTCAATACAATCTGTTAATCAAGGAAAAGCAGCAACAGCCTTCACATTAAAAATTTTAATTTCTTCAAATTTTTTATACTATTGAAATAAAAATATTAAAATAATTAAATAATAAAACAGAATATATTTTGTAATAAATGATGTTTAAGCAATTTTTTTTCACAGAGGGGTCCGTGAATATTTAAAATTTTTAAAGTGGTCCATTGTGCCAAAAAGGTTAAGAAACACTGCTGTAGGGTATTTATTTTTTCCTATCATGAAAAGAATTTTGTAAGTCAATATTTATAATGGCCAAGAATAAAAGCAAATCGCAAATCAAAATATATAATTATATCATTGTTAGATAATATTCAAACATTTTACGAAACAATGAAATGAAATAGTTTCCCAAAGAAAGTATGCAAATTCTCTCTTCAGCGTTTTAAATAATAAAAATTCAAATGTAATAGTACCATATTTGCTTTCGAAAGTAACCTTTAAATTATACAAAATAACTTCTTGCATATACATTTGAATATTTTTTATAATGCTGAATTAGAATATTTTTTCAAAGAATCAAGCAAAGAGTGATTTATTTTTAATTCCCTTAAGTCTAAAAGCACTATTTGTTTTACTCAACCTTAAATGCTATTTTAACTGAATTATTTTTGTTAACGTAGTCAATATATTGAGAAATAAACTTTCTTTTCCATAATTTCAGTGCGTCAAAGGGTTTATTTTTTACTACAGATTAGAGTTCCAGAAAATTTTGGTGAATGTACATTCTTTGGGAACAAAAAAACACGAAAAAGAAATCAGAAAAAGGTAGGGTTTGCTGCAAAAACTGAAAACATATGTAATACTTCCTTTCTGTTCGTAAAAAACGTGAAATACAATAAATTCTTTTAAAATCCCGATTTATTGGGTTTTGAGCATTATTAGTATTTCATAGATTCGATGGAAACTTCTTGCTGAATGAAACAAGTACTGATATTTCAAATACATTCTGTAAAATAAAATCGCATGTAAAATGAATAATTAAAAAATTTTAATTACTTAAAATTTTATAAATAATGGATTTAAGTGAGAGAAAAAATGTATACTTTTATGGAGTAAATATTTGATTCTTTTTTTAAAAATTGAAACTCTTTAAACAGGATCATCAAACAGATTAATTTTGTATAAATTTGTTAACAATTTATAATTGAAATAAATTACCAAAAAATAGAATAATTATAAATAATTTAATTTAAAAGTAAAAGAGAATGAAAATGAAACTAAAACGCAAAATCTGAACAGAAAATTTTGTACTTCAGGTTTCGAGAAAGCAAGTAATCTTAATTTTCTTAGAATTATGGATACAATTTCTTCTATCTTTCTATTTCTCCCTAGTATTAATTTACATTATTTAATGATATAATATTTTACAAGTCATTTAATTCTCAATACAAAAAAAAAAAAGAAAAACTGGAGAAATCAAAAAACCATATTTTTTACCGAGATAAGACTCTATATGCAAAAGTGATATGATTTAAAATGCAGCTTTCTGTAAAGTGAAGAAAGATCGCTATTGAGGTTTGTTGCTGTGACTGGAAATAATCAGAACTACATACCTCTGTGTTGAATAAAAGTTATTTTGAATGACTCTTTTACGTATCAAAGCCCCATCACGCGAGTTGATCTGGTGAAGCAGAATGTGTACAGTGAAAATAATGTAACACGAAACTGAAAGGACTAAAATTGTTTTTCTTGTTAAAAGAATTTTGCGTTAAAAGACATTTAAAAAAACATATATTCAACAAAATTAAGTTTAGTAGAGCACATTATATATATACATGTCCATACATAAAGGATAATGAAGTTCAGGCAAAGAAAGAGACAGTAGCAAAACAAATTTGACTTATTTGTAAAGTCTATTTATTAAACAAAAGGTAAAAAGCAAAAAGATGCTATATGTTTGACATAATTAATAAAAATTGCGATTTTTATACTCCCTGGAGCAAATTTTAAAAAAGAAACTATTTACAAAAAACAGTAAAACATGGTTTGTATGATGGTTAATACGGAGTGTGTCTCCCGGACGATGCAATACAGGCCTTACAACGCCTACGCATGCTCAGTATCAAATTATCAATCTGATCTTGGGGAATATTACACCACTCATCAAGCAATGCCCTCCGAAGTTCCAGTAGACAGGTGGGAGGGGGTTGACGGGCTGCAATTCGTCGGCAAAGCATATCCCACACATGTTCTATTGGATTCAAGTCCAGTGAGTATGCTGGACAATCCATACGGTTGATATCCTTCGATTGAAGGCATTCATCTACAATGTTTGCACGGTGAAGAAGGGCGTTGTCATCCATAAACAGAAATTCAGCACCCAAGGCGCCCCGAAACAAACGTACATGTTATTCCAGAATGACATCCCGATAGATTTGTCCTGTCATCGTTACACTCTGGACCTGCAGGTCAGTTCTGGAACCAAGAATAATTCCTCCCCTAACGAGCCATCCTTCACCAACGTAACGGTGTCTTTCAATGGTGTTCTCTTGGTGGCAACGGGTACCTGGCGATCTCCATATGAAAGTCCGGCGAGAATCAAAAGAATCAAACTGCAAACTAAACCTGGACTGGTCGGAAAACGTCACACAAGACCACTGTTGCGGTGTCCACAATGCATGCTCTCTACTCCAGCTTAATCGCAGGCGACAGTGAGTTGCGGTAAGGGGAACACATCTGACAGGCCTACGAGCAAATAGACACATATGCCCTAAGCGTCTGTGCACGGTTTGCCTTGAAACTGTCGTACCGGTAGCTGAAGAGAGCTGACGAGAGAGGTCTGATGCTGTGCTCCATCTGTTTCTTTTGGCAGTAACTGCCAAATACCAGTCCGCATTTGGCGTTGTAACTCGGGGGCGAACTGTGCTGTAACATCTACTCACATTACCATCATCTTGGAATCGTTGCCAAAGCCTGGAGATGACACTCTGGGCGATTCCAAGTTACTAGGATACTTCCAGATGTTTACATCCACATTCCAGTCGTCCGATAATTCTACCACGTAAAAAATCTTCCAAATGCTTCCTTTGTGCCATAACTATGCGGTTATTGCACTGAAAGGCTTTTAAAGTGCTTGTGAACAATTTTACTTCTTTGCCACCATTCCTTATATACCCCTCTCTTACACTCTCGTCATTGTGACGTACTATCCGCACCATCTGGTGATTTCTTGTAATTTGCATATTCTTCTTCAAAATGTGTGTGATAGTTCTACAGGTGAAATTTTTATTTTAGTGTTCAATTTCTGTGGGATTCTGAATTATCCTTAATGTACGGACATGAGTCTATATATACATAGAGCTCTGGGTCAAACATATTTATTTCAAACATTTCTGTAATTTCCTTCGTAATATAGAGTTAGCAACACAAAGTCTTTAAAGTTTTCCATTTTTGTTTTCTGTTTTTGATCAACAGCCGTTAGGAACTCTATCTTCATTTTAAGTGAAAACCCAGGTTGCTTTCCATCTGAGCTCTTTGCCATTGGCTTGTTAACAAATTCCTCTAAAATAAAAATAAATATGAACCAAAATCATGATTTTTACTCTCACTGTGATATCCTTCGTCATGGAATTCCACAGATAACTGATGAGAGATGAGATGTTTTTGTTTGGCATTGGTAGGGGTAGTGGGCTAATGTATCTTGGATAAACAAAATTGGCTTGTGCCACAGGCTATTTTGGGGTATTTCAATGCAAAGTTGCCGTTCTTTCTATGAAATATGTGAAACCACCTCTCTTTCATTCACACCCTTATAAATCTCGCCTGCGAGGCTGATGTTTTCTGTATTTTCTTCATTCCCAGACGGCGAATTTTTTCTTGTTGAGTGATTTTCATTTCGTGTTGAAAAATGCATAAAAATACGTAGTAATTTGTTGGGACCGTTGTTTCATTTCTTGTTAACTGATATTTCGTCTGAAGGTACCCAACTACTTGCGACAACTTTTTTAAAAAAATGAAGATATGGGATTTTTTGTGGTTTTTAGATTTGTTTAGTATATTTTAAGAAAAATATGCTAAAATTAAGAAGATAAAAAGAAATTGTTGTTACTAAAATGAGAAAAAATGGGTAAAAATTTACAAAAAATAACATAAACGTGGCTTTTTCTATACCAAAAGTTTATGAACAAATTTTCACATTTTCAATTCTGATGTGTTGCTTTGTTATTCTTTTTTTATATGACATTTAGGATGAGAGAGATTTAATTTTTTCAAGAACTAGAGCATTTTGTCTTAGTTATTATATGAAATTGCTTATAAACGCAGTCATTTCATTAACATAAGGGACTGTTAATTTTGTAATAAAACAGTGATTGATAAATCTGCAGGTTAAAAAACTTCTTATTATTCAGAGCATACACACACTATTTCATTTAATTATTTTCAAAACTTTTTCACCCCCTTTTGAGCATTTTGAAAAAAAAAACATATTTCGAGTAAAAGTGTTTTAAAGTATGACATATATATATATTTGATTAAAGTAAAGACATCAGCTTTTACGAAAACACTTGTAGTTTTAGTTCTAGTAAGCGGAAAATAATAAATGGTATTTTTAAATAGCTAATAAGATGGCGTATAAAATAAAATCATAAAACAATTCGTTAGTTTTTGGCAAAATTCACAATTTTAGGGTAGTCGGATACCTTAAGCGTTTTCGCGTTCAACGCATTTTACTTTATGCTCCCCCAGTCAATCTCCAATCATCGACTAAATATTTTAATAGATGATAGATTCCTAGAACGGGTAGGCCAAGATAATAATGCAATGGTAAGCAGTAAAGAAAACATTGCATGCCACGTATTGTACTACATTGTTCTGTTAGAGGCAGAGGCTACCTCAGCAGTTAAGGGAGGATAAACACATTCATATCATTATACTGCCAACGCATACTATGTGGGAATGGAGGTACGGGACAGTAATCTCATATCATCTTAAGCCTTAATACCGGATGCAAGGCAAGCGCTTCAATTAATAAAATAATATTTAAATAACCAACCTCTCTCCTCTGTCCAGATTATAATCTGACCATCGTGGTGTGACAGGCAGAAGTGTAATTCGTCTTTAAAGACAATGACATACCATTCGATTGTCCATGTTCGCCGCAGACGCAAGCGCCTTTGTTTTGAGACTGAGTATTTTCTGCTATGCATGTCTTATGGACACTCTACTGTGAAGTAAACGAGATTTTGCTCTCCGCTATTTTAGAAACGTGAATTCTTATAAGCGAGTTTTAACACACTACGTGTACTATGAAAGGATACAAAATTATTTCTTCTTTACTCATAGAAAACTATTTTTAGCTGTATTTACTTTCAAAATATGAAAAACAAATCATTTTTATCAGATATGTGTCTTTTTCTTAAACTATATATTTAGTTACTTTTGATTTTTCAGCTAGTCCAACTTAAGAAAGATTTGTTCTTCGGAATCATACAATCATTTCGTTCAACTTTATTTAAAGTTTTCGAAGAAGAGCTTCATTTTACGTTTCTGAGATTAGAAAAAGAAAAGTAACGAATTTTTAAACAAGCTTTTCCCAATATTTTCCTCTGTTTTTATTTATTTTAAAATATATCCTCAAGATATTATATCAATCTTTAAGCCTACTCTGAATGAGAAACGTAAATTGAGTTGATATCAAATAAACCATAGTTTTCTTGTAACGCAATCAAATATTAAAGAACGTTGACTTTTCTCGAATTCATTTGATAGTGTCATTATTCGTTATCAACAGCGAAATATTTATATTGTCTTGAAGATTAAAGTAATCACACGGTTAGACTTAACACGTATTTTATTAGAACAGAGAACTAACTCCCTTCAACTGGAGGGATTCAGCTTTTGAAACGCTAAAAAATATTTGAGAAATAAACTGGGCATGCGCGCTCACGTGCTGGCGTATCTAATTTACATACGTACTAAAAATATCTGAATACTAAAGAGAGTTCTAGAATCAGCCAGAATCCAGAGAAATTATATTTTTTTAAATTAAAACTCCAGTCTTTGGATGAAAAAACGCTGGCTCGGATTCAAATCAGCAATCGACGGGTCTTCAGTCCAGTGCTCTAACAACCGAGCTACAGAGAATAATTGCACTTCTTCCTTTGTACGGCATTGCTCCTATCAATAAAATGACAGCGTCTAGATGTTATTCAGGTTTTTATTCTGGAACGTGTTACTGGTCCTTTGTAATCGTCACTTAAAAACAGCGATATATTTATATAAATGATCACAACACATGTCCTATATAATATTCAGCTTGCATTATATTCGTAGCTGTTTGTAAACTCTTTCTTACTACATTGAAGATAAAATTAGAGCGAATGAGTGTACTGGAATTTTATCAAATGATAAACTTCGCCATAATAGAGAATATTTCATAAATTCCTTACAACTCATAATAATGTAAAATATTTGTTAATATATCCACACAAAATATCCAAATCTTTCGGATATAGCATTATCAAGCATTTGAGAACATTTCATCAAGAAATGTCTTCGATAGGTTAATCACTAAATATTATGTTTCCTAAATAATACATGTAAGGACACGTGCCTGGAAATAGTGTATTAATCATTATCAGATAGCATCCGATTTTGAGTTACTCTTGATTATATTGCGATAATTATACATTAGACCAGGAATGGTCAGACTTTTCCAGGGTACGGGCTACTTCAAATTTTTTCAAGGTGCTGTGGTCCACCTAGTATCAATGACTCACCCAAAGGGAGGGGGGAGGGTCCACGAGTCCGGACCCTCCTCCATACCCCATGGTTTTTTCGAGATCGATTATAATCCCATGTAATTAGTACTTAAAATTTAATTATTTGTTATTAATATTTTTTTATTAATTAATCCTATTATTTATTCAATAATTTATTTCTTACTGTTCGTTGTTCCCGAGAATCTACAAAATGAAGAATAAATATATGTTTCGCAGCGTATTGCGGTAGGATATGAGAATGTGGTAGGCATTCGATCCTGGACCACCGCGGCCCCTTTGAAGAATTCACGAGTACGCCCACTGCCCAGGGTCGTAGGTGTGGTGAGGTAAGGAAAAAGTCAACAATATTTATTAGATCTTAATAATAAATACGGAATACACGTACTTACCTACGTAAATAAATTGAAAAACTCACTTTTTTTCAATCGCGTTTAAAGCAAAAATCAAAATACAAACATTATAATAATAACCACAAATATAATAATATCTAACGATCCATTTCTTATCACACATTTCAAACTAGACTAAAAAGTAAAACATTTTCATCTAAAGTTAGTTCTTGTAATTATTACAAGATTAGTCTGCGTACCGTCAGCCAATCTTGAAAAAATTTCGCTATACAATTACTAACGGCAAAGCTTCAAGCGTTCATTCCAAATTGTCTTCGCAGTCCACCGGCCAATCGCGATCGACTTAATGCCAAACTAAGCTTTACCTAGTTTTCTATGAATTATTTTCCGAGATTACGGCAGAAGAAGGTAATCAAATAAAACAGAGAGAAAAATATAAAACTCAGATATTTACTATATTTGGAGTGTATTATGTTAGTGGATGCGGTAAGAGAGAGTGATCTAATTAAGAGATTTCATAGAAATTTTTTATAGAAATATATTAACCCATTTCGTGATCATTTTATTTCAGGATTATGGATCAAAATATATGTAAATTTTTATGCATATTTTCAAGCACATATATCTTTTAAACAAAACAGCACTATTCATATACAAAATGTCCTAAAAATTAATGTAAATGAAATCTTTTTAAATAAATGAGTAATTTACCTGTAAAGTTGGCTTTCTTTACGGCGAAAATCATTAGACTCTGGATTCCATTTACCCTAACTATAAAAATAAAGCTTAGAATACCAATTTTTTATCTTAAATTACAAATTTATCCTTTGCATTTACATAAATGATTATGAAAATATTAATCAAAATTCTACCGTGTATCGTAAATTCGAAAGCATGGTATTGCACATAACCCAATATCACAATCTGGACGGTAGAGTCTTGTTTCTCTTCTTACTTTCTTTCATTTATTGTCTTTCTTTGAGCAGTCAATAATACACTGGGGGGTTGGATTAGTGTTCTTCTCTGTTGGGGGAATGTCGTCAACAAAATGTCTTTCAGACAAGCAAGAAAGGAGGGGAGGGGTGTTCTCAGCAGAAGGATTTCTTTTTGCAGAAAAATCAGCAGAGTGTGGTACTTTTCAATTATTTGAAACCATAAAAAGCAGATGTGAAATAAATCACAAAAGACCAATTGCACAGTGTATATTTTCACAGCGCACGAGCTACACTCAGGATGAGCTAGGATGATACATTTCACCTGTCCGAGCTCAGCTCGGGAAAAGCAGGGAAAGGATTAATTTCCAATTTTCTTTTTATATTGAATCATTTTATAGTAATTTTCACTCTTCCATGGCGGAAGTATTTTTTATAGCTTTGGCCACTCTTTGCAAAATGTGTTAAATAGAGAATACATACGACATAATAGTGCCCATCTATTAAAACTAATGAATATATACTAATGATAAGATAAAAGACAACATCTTAACATTCGTTTAGAATATAGTAGAGAGTTACATTTAATTTCTGACTAATTATCTGTCTGGGTTTGCAAAATACTTCAAAATCACCATAAAGTCTTCATCGTAATTAATTTTTGACAAAGCAAAACATAAAACATATTTTTGGGGAAATTATCCAGTAAAAAAATTGCAGACACGTTAGATATTATCATTTGAGGGAACTTTTAATGGTACGCTTAATTGCTAGACTGAAAAGCAGACACATATACTCAATTTCTAAGAAAAAAGCAGGCTCAGGAGTGCGTATATGTCTGGACGAATTTCCTTTCATGTTATTGGAATTAAAAAAAAACATTAAGGACTTAATGCGGTTGTATATGTAATGTTAAGGCAGATTAACACAGAATTTCTTTTTTTTTAACAACGCCTCAGCTTACTTAATAAAAAGTAATGATAAAACAAACAAGGTAATAGTTTGATGTTCCCCTTTGTATTGTTCCAAAATTGAAACTGAACAAAATGTTTAACAACGTGTTGTCGGACTATCCATTACTTAAATCCTCATTGGTTAATTCTTGTTCTTGATGCATTAAAAGTCGTTTTTTTTAATGTATGTCATAAGTGGTTTTACGGTTTTGACTCTCTAGTGCTCAGAATTCAATAGCTCTATATTCCTTCTAAATAATAAAAAAATAGGTCATATTGCCCAGTAAAAAGATTATTATAATTAAAATACGCTGTTTTCAGATATTCAAACTTCTCCCCCCTCTCATCCCCGCATAGATATTTAATTTAAAAAATGCTCATTTTGTCCCAAAGCACAGTTTTATTAAAAAATCTCGTTTTTCATCATTTTTACTGAGGCATTTGATCATGAAGTTACACTAAAAATAACTAGAGCAAGAACATAAAATTTCTTTTTTTCCATTTATCATTCAGAAAAAAACGATCATAATGAGGTCCAAAATCTAACTATTATACAACTGCGTTATATAAATTAAGTATATAAATACTGTCTAAAATACGATAATCCTATTAAATTCTTTAATTCTTACATTGGTAGAAAGTTTGGCATTAAGTTTGCAATGAATTTTTATTAAACTTTAAAATTTAATATTTAATAATTAACTGAACAATAAGTTTAACTACTAGATATTTTATTCAAAATTTATCCTAACTATTTAATTTTTAAACTAATTTCAGCACTTTTGAATTTAATGCATAATTCTATTACCGTTTGGTACTATAGAATAAGGAGACATTAGAGTTTTACAAATGCTTATTAATATAAAAAAAATATTTTCAAAATCCATTTCCTAACCAGTAATACAAACAAATAAAAAGTATATTGGCACCTTGAAATTCTTACTTGCCACGTAATATTTTAGCATTAAGCTTAAGAGTGTGCTAATATGTAAATGTAGATATTATGCTTTATACTGAATCATCTCGCTAACTCTCCGTATTGATTTGCGTTAAGTAGAATTATAGTATATTGTTACATTATTAAAAGGATTTTCTGTGCAAATTTTTCACTAAAACTACTTTCAATATTCAATAAATAGTGTGCAGTAACTTATGGATTGCTGATGCTTATATAAATAATAAACATCATATATTAAAGATTATAATTTGTTTTGAAGTTCTTTCAGTTACATTAAACAAATTTCCCCAAATAAAATTAAATTTTTTTTCATTAAACATAATAAATTGAACTGCGAATATAACAATAAGTAAATATTTCAAATGAAAAATTTATTGTTTCTTATAGTTAGTAAATTATAAATATAAAATGAATAATTTTCTATAGGTATCCATATCACACCTATAAATAAATCATTAAAATTCATTACTTTTTCCGAGTGACATAAATACATTACAAGTAGCATGTCATTTTATGCAAATATTTCCACGAAATCAAATTAAGTTATAAAATATAGATATTATAATAAATATGAAATTTTAATGAAGATTTATTAGTACTGTTTGTATTATCTCTTAAAATTCTGATATTTTAAGGTATCCGACTACTGGTGACAACTTTTTTTTAAATGGAGATATAGGGATTTTTTTGTGGTTTTTAGATTTTTTTGGTACATATTAAGAAAAATATGCTAAAATTAAGAAGATAAAAATAAATTATTAATACTAAATTGTGTGGGGAAAAAATGTTAAAAATTTACAAAAAAAATAATAACATAAACGGGGCCCATTCTGTATCAAAATATTATGAACAAATTTTGAATTTTTCAATTCTGATGTGTTATTATGTTATTATTTTTGAATGATCTTCAGGATAAGAGATATTTTAATTTTTACAGAAAAAAACATTTCTTAGTTATTATATAAAATTTCTTAAAACGACAGTGGTTATATTATTGGCGTGGCTAGTTCTGATTGTGCCCCGTATTAAAACTCCTTCGGAACCCTTTTTTAGAAAGGAAAGTCCTGTTATTGGTACTGTAATTACACATGCTAGGGACCCTGTAGCTTGGGGTCCCCGTATCATTGATACGGCTGATACGGCGGTAGCTACGCCCCTGTACTATATTAACATTAATGGACTGTAAACTTTGTAATAAAACATTGATTGATAAATCTGAAGGTTAAAACACTTCTACTATTATACAGACCATACAAAAAATTTTCAGTTAATTATTTTCAAAACATTTTTAGCAATAGCTGTCCCTGTTTGAGCATTTTCGAAAAAAATAATTTCGAGTAAAACGTGTTTTAAAGTATGGCATCTTGCTTAAAGTAATGGCATCTGCTTTTACTAAAAGAATTGTATTTTTTGATCTCGTGAACGAAAAATAATACACACTTATTATTTTTATAAAGTTAATATGATGGTCTATGAAATAAAATCATAAGAAAAATTGTCAAATTGTAGCAAAATTAACAATTTTAAGGTAGTCTGATACCTTAAAATCAAAAGAAACTTTTTTTATCTATTTTTTATACTGAAAAACCTCATTATTAGTTGTTTTTATAAGTATTTATTCAAACGTGTTTCCATTCCTTAAAATCTTAGTTACTGGTATGAAACTAACTTGAAAAAAATTATTCTTAATACATTTTACGTTTCATCTAGAATTTATGATGTCTTCAAAATATTTGCTGATAGCTTAAATCTAATGAAAGATGGATAAAATTATTATCCTTATTTTCTTAATTTCCTAAGATTTATAATATCATGCAAAATAGAAAACATATCTCATACAATCTTAAGGAAATGCTAATTTTAAGCATTTATTTAGAGAACATTATTATTTTCATCAAAATAATAAAACTTAGTGAGAAAATTATTATACTTATATGCATTTTAAGGTTATAGATTAAAAGAAAAATAGGTCAGGGGTCTATTTTTTAGCTTTATATAAATTTATCATTTAGCAATATTTTCTATTTATTTTTACTCTAACGATATTAAATTATGTAATTTGAATGAAAAAAAACAACTCTTGATAGTCAACTAAATGCTTTTTGTATACGAATTAAAAAACTTTTCGTAAAGATTCCACTTTTCATTTAAGATTTATTTAGTTATCATTGAAACGAGCAACATACCTTAAAAGAAGCATCATTACTTCCCCATCCTATTTGTATCTAAATGTAGAGGATTTAGGATAAAGCTTTTAGCGTAGAGTTTTCTCATCTGTACCTAAATAAGTGGATGGAAGTGTTTGGTCGAGTAATACTCAGTTTACATGGACATCAATTCTTATCAAATCAATCAGGTATATATAGAAAAGAAAACAAAGATGTGGGTCCTCCATTCGTTTTTGATGAATTTGATACATGGTTTTATTTCGAACAAGACAAAGCTTTTAGTAGAGTTTTTTAATAATATGTGCTTTTATTTAATTTGCAATAGGAAAAAAAGTATTGGAAATATTTTAGACGAAAAACTTTGCAACGCGAAATGCATTTTCACTTAAACTGCGCTCAAATATGAAAAGCACGATGCAGATGAGTAAAAAGGAAAAACAAACATACAAAGAGAATTTCATGTATTTTTGAAGATAATGCAAATGATTCTTTGTTTTTAACAGGTTGGAATAAAAAGACTGCCAGTTAGGATGCTTTAAGAAAATCGTTTGAAATTGTGGTCGATAGTACCTTTCAGGAATTTGTTCGTGATATACTTAATTTGATTACACACACACATATATATATATCTGTATCACAGTTAGAAAGTACTCAGTTTTATTTTAAGAAATTCTCTATAAATAATATCATTGTATAGATGTGAAAAAAAACAACCTTAAAATACCCTTTATCTTTCCTTCATTTTCTCATAATTGCTACAATTCAAAAACTAAAAAATATTCGAAACTCAAATACAAAAAAAAGGTCTTAGAACAATTATTTTGGAGATAATCTAACGTAAATTTATACATAAACAAATGAGGTTCCTTTCAAGAATTTTTTGCATGATGGCAGTACCTTACAAAATGGAGAATTATTTATCAGGTCATATTTGAATCTCTTATGAAAGGTTGCACTTTATAAATATGAAAACCTGAAATCTAATGAAATGATGTATTGGAAGTAAATATTCTTCAAGAATTTTGCTCTTTTTATGAATATAAATTCTTCTAATATAATTTATATTACATATATATGAATATATATATATATACACACTGGTGTTCAAAAGTTAAGCATAAATCGTAAAATGCGAAAAACATGGAGTAAGTATTCGTAAAATTATTCCAAATTTCTTGCGAACATTAAATGGGTGAAGAAGAAACATTGAGTTTGTGCAAAACGTTTCAGTCGATTACGTCCTGCGCGAAATACCGGCGCATGTCAGAACGCGGAGAAACCGATTCATGCAGAATAGGCAGTTCAGACAAGTTTCATAAAACTGCTGTGCGAAGGAACGTTGTTAACCATCAAACAAGGTGAATTATGGCACAAAGACGCCAATTGGACATGTTTAAGAAAAGAAGAACCGTTGAAATGCTGGAATCCTCACGATCACAAACAGAAATGTCTCCAATTCTGAATGTGGACCAGTCTGTGATCTCAAGAGTGTGGCAAAGGTTTCAAAGAACGGGAGATGTTACCCGACAACCAGTATCAGGTCGACCAAGAGTCACAAACCCTCGCCAAAACCGATATCTAGTAATAAGTGCGCGGCGTCAGAGGGGCAGTACTGCCAGAGCACTGGGCTCAGCGCTCACAGTCGCCACAGGGATACGAATTTTGAGACAAACTGTTTACAGGAGACTCAATCATACTGGCCTGTATGCCAGAAGACCAGCAGTTTGCATTCCCCTCACATCTGCGCATAAACGCGCTCCTTTGAACTGGAGTTTGAAATATCAACATTGTAATGTGGGAGAGTGGGCCAATGTGATGTACAGTGACGAGTCCCGGTTCAGTCTGTGTAGTGATTCTCGGCGGGTAACGGTATGGAGAGAACGTGAACACGTTTTGAACCAAGAAACATAACGGAAAGACATCCTTTTTTCCATCAAGGGGAGTAATGGTATGGGCAGAAATCATGGTGGACGGCCGCTCAGACCTCCATTTCTTTTAGACGGGGTCTGTGACTACTCAAAGATACAGAGACGAAGTTCTCGAGCCCTATGTTAGCTTGTTTCGAGGTGCTGTAGGTCCTGACTTCATATTCATGGATGATAATGCGTCATGTCACCGAGCGGTGCTGATTGATGACTTCCTTGAAACGGAAAACATCCATCGCATGTCGTGGCCTGCGAACTCCCCTGATTTAAATCCTATCGATCATGCATGGGATATGGTCGGGAGACAAATTGAAACCCTTTCGTACCCACCAAGCTCCGTTACAGAACTGAAGAGAGCTCTCCACGAAGCTTGTAACCATTTGAGCCCACAACTCATTCATCATCTCATAGCAAGTATGGTAAATCGCTGTGCAGCGTGCCTGGCTGTCAGAGGTGATCACACGCCTTATTAAACCTCAGCATCAGTAGTTTATTTAATGTTTTCTTTCATTTTTCTGTAAAGTATGAATCCTTGCTATGCTCAGTTTTCTTTCAAACTGCTACTTTGAATAATAAAATTAATTATTATCATTCTTTTGATTTGCTTCCTTATTTTATGACCATTTTACACTTGCATATCAAGTTTCCCGCCATTCTGATTTACAGTTCCTTCTTTATTCACATAATTTTCAATTATGCTTAGCTTTTTACACCAGTGTATACTTATATATATTATGAAACATTTATATATTTATACTATTAACTATATTATTTAAAGCATATTTTTCTACCTCTTCTGAAAAAAATGTAAAATGATTTTTAAATACCTAACTACCTGACTAAGCTTTATTTTAGGTGTTTTTATTACAGATAGAAACTATACCAATACTTTAAAAATAGTTATCAATTTATTCCAAAAAATTTTATCTCAATTTATGTTAAAATATACCTTTAATCAACTAAGTTTAAAATATATCCTTTTTATAGATCTATTTATTATTGTTTTATATTGCTTTAATACAATACCAAAAAATACATTTGGGAAAAATTTACGTAAAAATTTACCGAAAACTACGTTTAGTTTTTTTATTATAATAAAAGTTTTGTACTAATTGACTTTAATTAATACTTATATCTATCACACGTGTTTTAAAAGTAACAGTAAGAAGTAATAACGGGTGTTTAGCTATTTTTAACTCTATCATAATTGATTTTCATTCGATTAGTTATACTGCTTCGGATTAAAAGTTGAAGCTTATATTCTTACGGATAAATATTAGAAGTATTAAATATGTGTAAGTATAAGATTCCCATCAAAGCTACCATTTTCAAAATAAAATTTGGCTGTAAAGTGATGTCAGATTAATGTAACAATACTTAGCTCATAAGAATCACTTCAAGAAAGAGACATGGAGGCTCGAATATGAAGCCTCAAATCGCTTCAGTGCCTAAATTGTGTTACCTATTCTTCAGATATGAATGCTAGAGTCAATGGTCTACTCGAATTATCTTGATGTATGTGACAACATAACAGATCTAATTATCTTCTTGAGTACGTTAACAATGAGCTTTATATGATTGAAAACTGGTATTGTCTAACAAGTTGCACTTACATCGAAATCATTAAGATAGAAATATATATCCTTGTTTAGCCTAGAAGACATTGAAGCCAGCGTTTCTCAAACTGTGGGGCGTGCCCCCTAGGGGGGGCGTGATAAACCTGCGAAGGGCGCGAGAGCATATTGGGAAGTCGAAAACAGAAGATCATTTAAAAATTATTAATTTACTAAAAGTGAACAAACAAAATACTTTCAGACATTAGAAAAAATAAAATACACATTTATTCTGATATATACTGTTACAAATATATCAGTACTGCGTAATTTATCTTATACTTAATTTAACAATACTAAGTTCAGAACAAGTTTAATAATTACCAGTGACCCCTTGATCTTGCCATACAAAAATTATATACAAAAATTAACACTTATCTCGATAATTTTTTAAGGTTTATAATTAATCCCTTAACTGCATATAAAAAGTTACGTGATTCGTTTCCTTATGCCACCATTTAACACGTAGGCGAGAGTATGTGGTGTTTGGGGGAAAGGGGGGGATAGAAAAGAGTAAATAAGTAAATTCTCTGAAATAAGTAAATCTGTTGTATACACTGTCAATGTCCTTTATTGCACTCTAACAACTTCAGAATAATTTTACGGATAGCAGTGCACAGAAAATATCGTACTTCGAAAAGACATTTATATATACGTCGGGGCAAAAAAACGCACTGGCTGAATGAGACGTTTATATACGCCAGTGGACTTTAAGAGGTTGAGGTCGTATTGTAGCTTTAGCGTCAAAGTATATTAATAATGAATCCAATACTTTGTTATTGTATGGGGGGCGATAAAAATTATAGTAGAATATTGGGTCGTAAATATTGAAAGTTTGAGAAGCACTGCATTGAAGCTATAATTACTGACTATCGGTTATACTAGTTGATGAGAGGCTCCCAACGCTATTAGTATTTTTAGCTGAAAAACACTGGGCCCCTAAAAATCTTATATCTTTAACTGGCGTTGTATCATTTCCACAAAAGCACACACGCTCATACATAAAATTCTTGCTATTCTACTAGACCTTTATCATCTTGGTAATGCAGTTCCACTCAAGTTTCACGATGTTTTGTTATTATTATAGAAGAAATCATCTTGATTTATCATTTTAAAAGAGATTTTGGACTAAGACTCTAAGTTTAACATAAACTAATCCGATTTCGAGTAGCCTGAAATTTTTTAAAGGAGACAGAAATAAAAAAAATTATTGGAATATATTAATACTATGAAATACTGTGAAGCTGGTACAATGCGTATTACAGAACAACATTTTACATAAGTTTGTTACATTGATGCCTATACGTATTTCTTAAATTACTTATTTTTGTAATTAACTCATAAAGTATTAGTATTATTAGTTTTTTTAACCTCTTCCAATGGCTTTATTTTGCTTATACTACATAAAAAATAAGAATTGTAATTAAATTTCTATACTAAGATACATTTGAAATTAATAAGCTTTAGGAAACTTTTATTTGCATCAATAATCTTAATCGAAATGTGAACCTTATATATTAAAAAAATTTGAAAAGGTTAAAATGGCTTTCTTTTTATTTTTTAATTTATGGAATTCAAACAGCAACAAAACATGTATAGATATTTACTGTATCTTCATAAAAGAGCATAATCAATGATAAATTTGTAACAATAAATAAATTATTTTCAAATGTATCCTTACCTATGATAATCAAATGTTTTAATAGCAGATGCGATTTCATTTATATCAGAAACCACATTTTAGATAATAAATTTTTTTGAGAAATTTTTACAGAAGATTACAATAGATTATAGTTATTTTTACAGAAATAATTTTTAATATTAGTAAAAATTAGTCAAAGCCTTTAAAATTGGTAATTAAATGGAAATGTATTTTATACATGAAGTTTACTCTTAATTATATTTATCAATGACTTTTACCAAATCTGATTTAAATTATTGTCAATATCAAATTTTTAGATATACTTGAAAAAAATTTGTTTGAAATAAAGAGTTTGCATCTATAATTTTATAATTTATATATAAATGAAAAAATCCATTACACAAAAAATTTACGCATAAGTGAGGCGTAACATTAAAGTGATAAATTATATAAAGCCATATATTTATTTATGTTTCTTTTCTTTTTGGCTCAAAAACGATTAAGGATTGTTATTTGTTATTATTAGACGACATTGTTTTGTGTTACGATTGCAATATATGTATTGGAATTAAGTAAAATACCAATACCACACTATTATAATAATAATGAGTTTCTTGGTGCAATACCAAATAATGAATTATTGGAATATATTATTTACAAGTTATGATCAAGGAAAAGGAGAAAAATTGAATTTATGCTTTATAAACAGATCGTAAATATAGAACTCAGCAAGCAGTCTGAATTGTTTAATTGTTTAATTTAGCAGGGTATTTTTCAGCATTAAAATACAACCTCGTATTCATCGCAATATCCAATATCAGTATATTCACATAAAATATTTAAGAGTGTCAAAAAGAAAAGTTGAAACATTTATTTGAAAGACGATTTTCCTTTTCTCTTTCCTCTTGTATGTCTTTACAATTACTTGAATTGGGCAACCCATCATTCAAAGAATACATAAAGGAATAAAAGTGGTTTTGAAATTTCTGTAACTAATTGTGTGGTATTAAAGATTATGCCTTAAAGGTAATCAATTCTTGTAGGGTAATATTCAGTTAAAATAGAAAACATTTTCTTCGAAGGTAATTTAACATATTGTTGCAGCATGTGATCCTCATAAAATTTCAAAAATATGGAGGGTAAAAAAAATGAATATTTCCCAAAATTTCCTTACAACAAATTTAATTATTTCTGATGAATATAATAGTAAGTTTTATGTCTTAAGGCTGTACTATAAATGAGTTGAACTATTTGTTCAAGATGATTCGTGCTTATTTAAAAAAAACTGATTTTTTTTATAAAGCGATAAAATTTATTTATGTATGAATTCGTATTTATTTACATCTAAGGCTTATTTTATACAATGCAACGGGAATCATTTAATGAAGAATTTATTTAAAAGAACTTTTGTGTTACTCTTATTTAAAAAGAATGCATAACTTACTTTTGTAAACTATTTATAATTTATTTTGAAAAAAAAACTATTCTATTAATATTTAGTCTAAATGTTTGAAAAAATGTAAATCATCTAAATATGTTCTATTCAATTAAATCATGTGATAAATCTAATAGCGTCCATAATATATGGCGGTACTTTATTGGTGTAAAAAATGAGTATTGTAGTATTTGATTTGAATACAGCCGAAAACATCAATTATATGAATGCGATATTAACAATATTAAAATGAATGTTGTTGTTACTAATGCCGCATATCTGACGTAGCCCTCGCAATTAATCGTGGAAAAAGGCTTGATGTACGTCTGCCGTTTTACGTAGCTTTGAGCACCATACAGATAATTGTGCAATTTATCGTGGTTCAACCCCAATATCGAGGGAGAACACCCTGGGGAGTAAAGTTCACCACATCTCACTTCCACTTCCACCAACCTCACGAGAGGACTTGCAAATCTACGGCTACTTAGAATACCCCGCCCCTTGTCACACACAGACACACGAAAGCACTGTACATTTAATAAAATAGCCATATCTTCTCCGAGATTTGAACCCAGAACAAAGGACACAGCAATCAGCGTCACTAACCACTATACCGGATGGGTGACCCCAGTATTAAGATAACGGAAATATTTGAAAACATAATTTAACTCAAAATGTTCAAAGGCATGCATTTAATAGAAACTTTCTGTTTCGCTTACAGCCTGCTTCAACACTGCATTGTTTATTTTGTATATGCTAAAATGCTTCAGGCAAAAATATGTTTACTCCACTTTATTGTAATCCTTATTTTGCTTCTGGGAACGCTTATTTATTCAGCCTTTTTAAATATTTTACATGGACTATGTACTTTCAAATCTTGTAAATCACAATATAACGGTTTGAATATAATACCTATGTAAAAGAAAAATAGGATTTTTCCATACTTCCGAAAAAGGAACGACAAAAACGGTTTTGTTCATAACTAAATCTTCGTAAGAAGGCAACTTTTTTCTGATGTTTCAGGTTTAAAATCAAGTAGCATTTTTAGAGTTGTGCACATAAAACTAAAGGTAGACTATTGGATTAAGAGATGTAAAGTCAGTTTTTTCCCATTACTTACGTCACAAGCAAGTACAAATTTTAGTTTGTAGCAAATTCTCTGAAACAAATTGCAAATAAAGGTTTTCTTTTGAAGTAGAGTTATAAATAAATGATAAAAAAGGGAACAAATATGAAAAAACGTAACAAAGAGAGGAGTTTCTGAAAGAAATAACGACGATAAGAAGAAAGCAAGGACATTTGACAAGAAGGGAAATTTTAGCTCTTTTTCACATAAAATTACTTATTAAATTTAATTTAATACACAATCCAAATGCCTTAAATTAACATGGCATTTCAATAAATGATAATACATGAATTGGAATATTTATAATTATATGTACTGGTAGTATCCTTAAAGTTGAATATTTTTTGCGCAAAAGTTTAACATATAAATGGAATGGAAATAAATATAAAATAATGCTCTGAAAGAAAAGCTCCAAAATAAAAATATTGCTGTAAAGTAGATTGAATTCATCTCAAAAACTTATAATTTAAATGGGATTTTAAGACAAAAATTATATCTTGTAGGCAATGTTAAGTAAGTGATACTGAAGAGATTTATGGTGCCCGAACTAAATTAAGATAATCTACATAGAACAAATGTTTGAAATTCAGTACATTTTTAAAAAAAAAAATCAAATTAAAGGATAAAAACATTTTGATAAACATAGCTATATTTTAAAAGTAAAATCCGTTAACACCATGTGAAACATTTACGATGTACAAGCTTTCAAAGGATCCTCATAAATAAAAACCTGAGATAAAACCTTCTAATTACATTAAAAATTAAATCGATAACTGGATTTTCGTTTTTGATCCTTGGTTGGTAACAAATAATCCAAGAATTCAAACTTAACATAACCACTCTTGTAATGATTCGTGTCTCATGGAGAATAATGCCTCCATCTGTTGATGAGTCGTGTATATGCGTACTTTTCCTGGGTTTGAGGAGTGAATTTATGTTCTCTAGTTTTGGCATGTTTACCTTTTTATGGAGGGTTATTATATCTCAAGTGAGCTTTCTTGTTCAGTTATTTTGCTTTATTTCAGGGCTCAAGGTGTATCAGATGCAATAGAGTGAGACTGAATGTTGTATAGCAGGCGGTAATATCAAGGATGGGAAAATATGGTTGTGTTTCTGTAGATAAAGTGGTAAGTTTGGAAAATGTAAACACAACGTACTCTAGAGCTGATAAAGAATCAGTATGTTGGCTGATTCAAATAATAATATTGGTATTGTGGAAAATGTGAAAGGTTACTGATGTACCGGACTTGATACAAGGAGATGTAGAACTGTAAGCTCCGAGAAATATATTTGACATTAAATAGAATAGAAATATGAGCAGTTTCTGAGAATTCAGAGGAGAAAGCATTGTATTCGTCCTGCTTTAATCAGTTTCAGTGGTTGAGAAAGCAGTTGAAGTATTATCTGTCTGAGCGTAAATTTTGTATACACACACACATTGAAACGATTAATTCGGGGCGTTTAAATACGAAACGTTCTTATTTGTTTTAATCACTATAATTTGTTTTTTGCTTTCCATATAGGACATAATTTGGAATCCGATGAATGCTACTATAAGCAATTGATACATTTTCGCTCCAAATCCACCCACCAAGGAGTGCAACAAGGAAGACAGGGCGCCGGTAAACTGACAATAGTCATGTCCAGTGCTTATCTGCAGATAAACTGGTATATTGTACTACTACAACAGACCGAGTATTTGACAGGAATCCTCCCAGTAACTCTTTATCTGTAGCGATATTTAGTATCTAATATTAGGTATAAACTTTTTTTTAACCATGTGATAGTCTCCATATAATAGTAAAATTGTGATTCATAAAATATTTCTAAGAATATAAATGTTTTCTTGTCAGGAAAAGGCAAAAAAAGTGAGAAGTGATATGGCAAGAAGTAGAATAGAAAAAGAGAAGAATCAATAGAACATACCAGAGGCATGTCACCCATTTTTACCAACGAAAAATACCCCACTTTAGAAGTAAAAAATTACATCGTTCTTGGAGTTTTTGATGTCCGTACTTAACTAAAGAGTGTGTATCACTAGGAAGGTAGAGAATATTAAGAAGTTGAAGAAAAATTAATTGAAGGATATTTTAAATTATCTCATTTTATTCTTAGATAATGATTTATTCAGTAATAATTAAGATACGCTTAATCAAAATTAGACTTTAGTTTTGAAAAAATCCTATAGGAGAGTAAAATACACTTAAAATCTAGAGTTTTATTTTGCAATTCAACGTATAAGTCTGTATTTGTTAAAATGATTACATTAGTTAAACAATTTTCATTGTAAATTTGAACTGAAAGAAGTAACATGACTCCTGATCAATCAATTCAACAACGGTATAAAATCACCTGATTCCATCTAAAAATGAGTGAAGTTCAACCAGACTATTAGGATTAAAAGCCCTCAAGAAACAATTAATGTGAACTAATATATATATATATATATATATATATATGAAATAGAAGATGGCAGTTGAAATGATTTTCTTAATATAATCGCAATTCTTTGATGGTTTCTTTGGCTAGTATTGAGGAGGCAGTGCTGTGATTATTCAAATCTGTTTATTTGTACATCTTGAACACATAAAGAAAGACAAGGACGATACAATACACACACACATAAAACAAGCTGCAGTCGGCTACATGTTGACGCAGACAAATACAGAAGCGAAAGAGGGCGCGGTCTCCAGGAATCTCGGTATTTATAGGCGGCTCAAATCACATGATCAGATTGGGTAGCTATGTAGATGTAGTTTAAAATATTCTCGTTAGGCGGCTGGCTAATTTATTATTAAAATGTGAGTCCTGAGGGATGGACCAGATAAATAATTAAAAGATATTTAAAAGGATTATATTACTGGGAATTATTACATATATATATATATATATATATTAATGTGAATTATTATTATTATGTATATATATATAATAATTCACATTAATTGTTTCTTGAGGGCTTTTAATCCTAATTGTCTGGTTGAACACACACACACACACATATATATATATATATATGTGTGTGTGATATGTGTGTGTGTGTATTTGCGTGTGTTTGTGTAGTTTTAATTCTTATAATTTTTTTTTCAGTTGAATGAAATACTACGCTCCCTTTCTCTCACTAATAAAGTATATTATACATTACATTAACAATTGTGAGCTGTAGATTTAATAGATTATTTATGTAAGAGTAGAAAAGCTTATGTACACGAAAGAAAAATGTACTAACATGTTTATTACATTCCAGAATAAAACAGAATAGTTCGATAAATTTTGTGCATTTTCCTTTGTATTCAATTTTATTTCTTGTTGTATATTCGATACAAAATCCCCCCCCCCAAATTTGGGTACTTCCATCCACAGCTATACTTCTCTTTATTCAAAATACTGTTATGAAAATAAAGCAAATGAAAACAGAAAGATATTCATTTTTAAAATTCTCAGACTATGTATATATTTCCAAGCAAATCGCTGATATTGAATCTCAAGATGTGGGGATGAATATAGAAATCTTGTGTTATACATAATGTAAAATGCATCAGGTTTGTATTTCTGTTATAAAATAATTGTTAATTCGTACAACATTTCTGATAAAAGTAACTGCAACAATAAATTTCTTTCGAATACATTAAATATTATAGTCACGTATTTTGTGAGTTAACTCTATTTGAAACGCTTAAGATTTGTCTTATATTTTGTATATATATATATATATGCATATTTGGGTATTTTCTTGGATTTTGAGACATCATATCTCAAAAATAATGATGTGCGTGCCTAGGTGTAAGAAATTATTCGATAATTAATACTCTTTAGATATTAGAAACGTTTTACATTGGAAATAATTCAATCCTCTCAAACCTTTTACATTCACAATATTTATAAAATAACGCAAGTAAGTGTTTGAAAAAATAAATTCGACTTAAACAAACCTTCAAATAAAATTTTTATATATGTTTAAACTGAACTTTATTTACTGGTATCAAATTGAAAATAAATAAATGACCATTATGAATGTTAGCCCAGATATTTTTACATTTTTTCTAGCATTTAATGCATATGGTTAATGTCATAATTTTCAACACAGTTCTCTTGTGCTACAGCTTAAAATAAACTGATTTGCATTGCACTTTTTAGCATCAAATTGTCAAGACATTGTCCGATGTCGTAAATTTTTTTTATTCATTTCACCATTTTAATGTGCGTCTAAATAACTGCACATTTTTTTAATGATGTCCCCCATTTTGGATGACAAGGGAACAGGAGCTGCATAAGTCATTTCATTATCAGCTTCGGAATCTGCATCAATGATATTTTTTGAGCTTTGAACAAACTACAAAATGTCTTTGTCTACCATAAATGGGTTTGTACACACAATATTACCATCTACTGCAGCGAGTTCTTCCAATGATATAGTAGGGCAGTCCAATATTACAGAAACTTTCTCAAACATTGTAACGGGTTGTATATTCAGGCTTGCACTAATTCTCTTGGGTAAAATACTCTTTATAACTGTGCTTTTAGTTGAAAACCACTTTTCGTAGAACTAACTTGATTTTATGTAAATGGTAGCTGCTATTTAATTGCTAGTCATGAAGTAGGCGATAATGATGGTAAAAAATTGAGTATAAGAAGAAAGCATAGTATGAGCAATCAGTGGTCGCACTTACGTTTGTTAATCCAAGAAGAAACGATTAAGTAAGTGTAGGAGCAAAAACGCCCAAGAAAATAGATAAGTGCTCATATTTATATTATAGTTTGATTACTCCTCTCGGGTTTAGTTATAAAAGTGCATTTTCTCAGCAAATCCTATAAAGTTTAATAAGTGAAAAAGGTAATAACAGTGTTTTATTTGGGAAATGTCTGATTCTTACTCGAACCCCCTCACACCATCGATCAAGGAATCGCGGCAACATTTCATTAAGTGTCTGGTGTTTTCTGTATTTTATTCATTCCCAGAAGAGAAATCTTTTCATGATAAGTGATTTTCGTTTCGTGTTAAAAGAAAAAAAATGCATAATAGTTGGTCGGGACCGTTTTAATATTTCGCGTTAACCGATATTTAGTCGTGTTTTCACATTAAACGTATTTTACTGAATTGTGTTACGTAGAAAAAGGTATTCACAAAATAAATAGCAACACTCAAAGAAAGACATTAACACGAGTGGTTTACATGACGTCATTAAAAGTAGCCTTTGTTTTATCCAGAAATCTTGTCTATTTATACCCATGGTTAACCGGAAGCTAATAAAATCATATGATTTCTGGCAATAGCTTTTCTAAATATTTCCTGAAACTCGAGTGATGCTAGATTGTATCATCCTTACTTTAAAAATATTGAACTTTTAGTTTTAGTGATATGAGTTTATGGCTCTATCCTGTGAAGCTGGTAAACTAGAAATTAGTTATTACGTGAAGTATTGGAAGCTCAAGATCATTATGGATTAAAAAATGAAAAATGCCTTGCAATACAGTTCAAGTAAATACGTGATAGTAGAGCACTAGCATATTTCAGTATTCTATATATTGAAATACGCTTATTTGAAGCTGCATAAATATTGTATTATACTTTAGGTAAAGAGTTTCATTTCTAATGTGTCTTAAACTTCACATTCAACTTTTAATTTATTGAAACTATAACTTATGCTTAAAAATTTTGAAAATATTCCGTAACAAAGTAGTTTCTTAAAGCTCAATTTAATTAATCAAATACTGTTTACAAGTTTAAATACAAATGACTTTTTGCCTTATATTGTTCAAGATCAAACGTCGAATTTTTATAATAACTTGAAAGATCATAGAATGTGTTAAATACATATAAAATAAAATACTGGCTAAAAATATACTATTTTATGATTACTCAAAGAACAATATGAAGTAAAAGAAAATTGGCAACTCTTTATAAACTATTCATGAAAAAATAAAAGGAATAATATTTTTGAAGCGGTTACTAAGAAACATATACCTTTTATGAGTGAATAATCTGAAATGTTGAACTGCTACAAATTAGTACCTTTTAAATTAAATAAGTTTTATTTTCATAAGTCACCATTAGGTTTCCTACAACGCATTCAATTATTTTGAATTTTTTGGATCCTGCCATTCCCAGACGAAAAGGATATATATGCCTGAATCACTCTCAAAATTAGATATATATTTTTTTTAAAAAAATACTCTATTTAGCTTGGAATGTTTCGTGTTTTTTTACATTTTTTTGTTTACTTTTTAATTTATTTTGTATTTTACGTAGAAATTTATGATCATGTACAGAAAAAATATGCTACTCCTTCTAGTTTATTTTGATAATTTCTACGATGAAATGTTTTTATAAGTATATATATATATATATATATATATATATATATATATATATGGAGAGAAGGGGGAGAGTTACATACAATATTTATATATTGTCATACAAATTGAATCATAAGTTTTCTAGAACGGAAATAATTTAGAATATTTTGATATATGTATATATTTTGCATATTCATTTCCAAGTAAAGATTCAGACAAAGCAAGCTAAATTTGAGTAGTTTCAGTCTATTTTTAATGTAATCCTAAGAAAAAGAATTAACTAGTGCATATTCATTCATAATATGCTATAAAATATAGTTTAAGAAATAAGGATTTCTGAATAGATATACTTTTTGAGTAATTTATTGAAGGCCTTTTTATTTTTATTACTTTAAGTTAAACTACCTTAATTAAGTTTTACTTTTAGATATATAATTATGGGATATATATATATATATATATATATATATTGTATGTGTGTTTATTTGCGTGTGGGCATAAAGAGGTTGAAGTTGCTGAAATTGGCTGAATTTTAGAATGATGAGGTATCTTAAATTGTTTAATTCATTGTCTTCAAAAACTTACTCTGATATAAGTTCTGCTATTTTTCTAACGCGAGAACAAAGATAAAAGTATAAATAGCAATTACTATCACTTCGTATGTGATGTATTCATTAATTAAATAAATATAAAAAAATCTCTTAAGGTTTAAAAATTCCCATTTAAAGAAAAAAAAATCGCAGCTGATATTTATAAAAGGAGCGATTATGGTCTACATCTATTCTTATAGTGATTTAAAAAGTTTATTTATGTACGTTTTAATGCAACAACATGGAAATTTATAAATATTTTTTTTTAAGGAAAAAGTAATAATCAATGTAAAAAGTGTAAAAAACGCGACCTTTATATGAAGCAGTTTAAAGTAAATTTTATAATTTCATGGTATTTTGTGAATTGAAAACTTTTTTCAAAGTACTGTGTGTAAAGATATAAACTATATATTTAATGTAGAAATATCACATAACAGACGCCTCAAACCTTTTTAAATTATCGTTATAGTAGATTAAATAGATTATTAAACTCACTATAACTTAAATAGACTGCTAGCTATAAAAATTTGAATACCATGGACCTGCATGTCGTTTAGTAGAAATTTCAGCAACCCATTGATTTCATATTTACGAGACAGTGGTCGGATTTTGACCAGTGCGAAGAGCGATATTACGGAGCGATAATCGAAATTCTCGATAGGCAATGATCCTGCTTCTATCCAAATTCCTACTATTTTTGGTAAAAACTGCTTATTATACGAGGCATAACAGGCTTATTTAAAGCTAATTCTTTTGTACAGTACCTCAGTTGTCGCCTATTCTACATCGTCTAAATGCTCTGAAATACTAATGATTAACGCATATATCCCAAGCTCTTCTTCCTTTCAAGTGATTTCGACGTTCTTCAGATCATTCATTCCCGGTGTTGCAATGTTTGTGGCCAGCAGTGTAGTTAAATTTTATTGATCCCTAAAATACTCTCTTGAATACGCAATTATTTTTAACACTTTTTTTAAAACAGTTTTCAAATAATTTTTCATTTGTTTCTTCTAGTCTCTATATTTTTTTTTACTTTTAATTTTAATTTTCTATAACTTTTAAGTGACTCAGTTCTTATGAAATGAAACAATGAAAACCTCAAAGAACACTAACAAAGGAGGATTATTTGAGGCATTTTGAAAAATGTGTTTTCTTGTCTGATATTATAAAATGCAAAGTAGACGCAAAATTCATTAATAAAGTCTCATAATTCTAAAGAATGAAATATTATTCAGTAAGATTCAATTACACGAGCCTATGGTTTTCCAGTTTAAAAGCTGGAAAATTAATTATGTTTTCAAAGTTAGATTTTTTTTTCTACTGGGAGATTAAAGGTACGCAAGATGGTTTAAATAATGATTATTATTGATATTCAACTTTAATCATTTTCTCCAATTACAAAAGGCTTACTTCATTTTTAATATATTTTACTGTTGATAACTTAAGGATTCAGATTCTATCTGGTTTAATAAGGCTGCATTAGAGGACGGGAAATATTTAGACTTGTTACAAAAGATTGTTTATAAAATTAATCATAATATTTTCTTACGTTTTGTTATTTTTTCATAATGAATTAATCGAAAAAGAAGCATAAATGACCAAAAAAAGAAATATAAAAAATTGAGCTGCTTTAATAACGTTATAGAAATCTTCCACAAACGTTGACTGCCTTAGAAGAAAAAAAATCATGACTTAGTTTAAAGTAATTTCCTTCTAAAGTTTCAAATATGATCTCAAATAAATGATGAAAAAAGGCCAATAAAACAAATACTTGATTCCTTCTGACATGATATATTTTTATAAAAATGAAGATTGATTATTTACGTCATATATTGCGTTATTATATAGCAAAAATATTTATATATCATTTTCCAATTTTAAACGTACACATTTTTTTTTCAGTATTAACATTTATTGTGAAAAATTTATTTTATTCCTCAAAATCTGACTTTGTTTTCCATTTTTATTATAGGTAAGCAAAAATATCTTTAGATCTTATGGTAAAGGTAACGGTTATACATTTACGAGGAACCTTAGAGAAATCTCTATTATCCTCTCAATCATAATAAATTCGAAAAAAAAACGAATAATTTGTTGAAGTTACATAAAAATAGAAAGCAGTCCACATTGATTGGAGCGCAACAACGCGGGTGGAGGGGTGAGTGAGAAACCATCTTCAATTTGATTTAGTTTCTGTTTCGTTTTAGGAGAACGAAGAACCAAGAACTCTGACAACCAAGCCCGTCTTTCAACTGGCTGCCGCATCTCGACGGAACGAGGAGAGAAAAGGGAGGAGTTTCTTTAATACCAAGGATTAAAAGAATATTATTTTTATGTCCGCTACTCGTTACCTCTTAAATAACTGCGTGCGGTTACTGAAAAGAGATTTTAAATAACCATTAGGAAGAAAGTAAGAAAAGGTGGATAAATTTTAAATAAGATCAAGTTGTCACACAAAAAAACGTGTGCAAAAGCTTGCAGGGCGGAAAGGGTGATAATTAGAGGGAATGAAGTCTTGCAAAAGAAAACAACAAGTGATAATTAACCATAAAACATAAAAACACAGTTGATGTAAGAATTTTCTAATTCGTATCAAGACATTCTCATCCCCTTCAGAGCTGGGAAGTGTTGATACGAGTGGCTAAGAACTACTCTTGGTCTCTTAGAAGAGCTAGGGATAAAAATGTTATAAGCCGGGATTTCCCCGATGGATTCATTGGAATCAATGGTAACCTGTTGAAAAAAAATTTCTGGTTGATTTTTAAGGAAATCAAGAAGAGGCTGAACATTAAGATCTTTATGTAAGACTTCGTTCCTGACAAACCAAGGTGCATTTGTTACTCTACGCAGTGGAATGTTTTGAAAAGTGTGCATTCAGGTGAGTAACTGCCACACCTGCCCAGATGGAAGAAGTGTACACCATGATGGGACGAAGAATGGCCTTGTATAACAGAACATTGTGTCTTAATTGCAAGCTTGCTCTTGTGAGAAATCAAGTGATTTAGAGTGATTTTCATTCCGACCACCTTTTGGTGAGCGGAATGGATATATATGCTTGGCAAAAATAATTTAGCGTCATTAACCCTGGGTACTTATACTCAGTAACCCTGCTGACAGGTTGATTAAAAATGTTGACTTTAGAGTTTTCCTATGTGCCGCTGTCTTGCAAAGAGGAAGCATGCGCTTTTAGATGTATTTATCTTTATTTTCCTGTCGTTAAACCAGATTTGGAGTCGAATGACATAATTTTGTAGCCGCTCAATGATATTACGGTTACAAGTATTTTGAGTGAAAATGGAAGTGTCCTCCACGTGCATCGCTAAATGAACTTCGGCAGCCTTCGGAATGTCATTGATGTATAGATTAAAGAGCTTGGCCCCTAATAAAGCTCCTTGGAGTACTTCACTGAGAATTGGACGGGGGTGGAGAGGTTGTTTTCAAATCTTACCCTAAATTCACGAGAGTTTAGGTAGGAGTGTATAATTTTGATGAGTTGGTCCGAAATTCTAAGTCACATCATCTTGGATATCAAGTCATCATGCCAAATTTTGTCAAAGGCTTTGGCTATGTCCACAAAAGGCATGCCCGTAGGTAATTTGGAAAGCCGTGATGAATCAGCTCAGTAACTTTAAGTAACTGGGTACTTTGAGCACTGTGTGACAAAGGCATGCTGTTCAGGAATAATAATATTCCTGACCGTGCAGAGCTGATTAAGGCGATTAAAAAAAACAAATTCGTACGCTTTGATCAAGTTACTGAGTAGCGAGATTGGATCGTAATTTTGAGGTCTAGTATCATCAGAATTGGGTTTAAGTATGGGGACCACCACGGCAGTCTTCCAATTCTTAGGGAAATGACAGTTCTTAATTAATAAATTGAACAGCATGACAACAAAAAGAATAAATTTGAGGGGAAGGTTTTTAAGGATACGATTGGTAATTAAATAAATCTAGGAGATTTATTGATCTTAAGCTTTTAATATATATTCCTATACTTCTCCTGGAGTTAATTTTTCCAGGTCTAAGCAGGTAGGGGCGTCCAGAAATTTTTTAATTTTCCTTTGTGTATGAGATGTAAAACATTCGTTTTCAGCTTCAGTGTTGGGTTCAAACTGCTTTTGAACCACTTCTGCCTTCTCTAGAGGGTGATTTGCAAAACGGTTGCTTCCATATACTGCAGAGACGGTAATATGACTCTGCTATGATCTTAATTATTTTTGCATTAAATAGCAGTACCTTCATCTGTTCGAGTACTTGGAAAATTAATTCTGTCATCTTTATAAAGACGATAATTCGCAATAAGTGGATCTAGACCCGGTTGAAGTTTCGTTTCTTGAACTAACAGCAAATCAGGGTCCTTTCTGATACAAAGTCGCGGATTTCACAAATTTTGGTTTGAAGTACGTTCGTATTCCAGAAGCAAATCAACCAAGATTGCATGTTGGAATTGAATGTTAGGCTGTGAGCATTGGGGAGTAATTGCGTCCTAGTACAATTGCTACATACGCTTCAAAAATTACTCAGGCTTTCTCATTAGCATCATTTAGATTGCTTAGGGCAGGGAGGGCCTGTCGAAATGTTTTTGCTAGTAAATTCTGGTCTACTCCTTCATCATTGGAAATGGCCAAAACAGAGTAGAAAACAGCCGAAAAATTTTAATCATTATTATTATTTATATTTTTTCTTGGTTGGTTTGTCGGAATTGGTCCTCAGTCAAATTTGGAACAATGTTGTTTAGGGTCTGTGGTGCGGTGACTTTGAGAGAGAGAGAGGAGACCGAAGTTGATTATTGTTTTTCAAATTTTGTGACGAGGGCGTCACCTTCGGTGCAGTAGTTTTATTCCTTTGATTAATATTTTTGTTAGAGGGCTTCGGATTATTATTTTTAATATTTCTACCTTTGTTTTGGTGGTTTGGAGACTTTTTGCCTTTTGGAAAATGCGGATATTGCCTCCAATTAACTGTGTGTTCTCCAACACAATTTGCGCAATTGAGGGGATCCTCAAACTGCAAAGTACAGTATTTAGCTTGATGGGGTCCTGCACATTTAAGGCACTTTATTGGGAGCTGACAGACTTCCGAACTGTGGAAGAATCCTTGACAACGCCAACACTGGTTGGGCCGTCTAGTACGAGATCCATCGTACGGTTCGAAAGCTAAACGAATAAGGAATTTCTTCAAAGGAATATTATTTTTGATATTTGCTCCTAATTATTCCCAAATGAATGGCAAACTCAATGACTATTCAGCATGATACGCTGTAATTTTGGAATTGACTTGATTTTAATTCACATTGAACACTGAAACATCACGAGGGCATGAAACGAGGGTTTCATCATTCATGACGAAATTCGTAATTCTAAATTACGGTCAAATGACAAGAAGATACATATACTGGCACTCCCCCTCAGAACTTTCACAGCACTTTAATGGAATCCCAATAAGCTTCGACAACTTTAAAGTCCATCATCCTCTATATATTTCGTGTTTTCAGTGATATTAGGATTCAAGCCAGCCACTTATCAACACGGGTCAAGAGTTCGCGACCATGACCACTTGACCACTGGGGGCCTGTAATTTTTGGAAGAAATGACACACCTTCAGCGGCTGCTGCACTTCTACTGGGGCATTACTTATATGAACAATGCAATTTACAAATCTATGAATGATTAATTTTTTTTTTGATAGCCTAGAAAACAACCAAAATATAAGTAAACATATAGCAGTTCAATAGGCCAAAGAGGAAAACAATTATGTTTTCTTGAGCCTGACACTGATTTAAGACCATGAAATAAGGTTAAGCTTGCTTTACTAGAGCCTAACCTTCTGGAGCCTACGGGAAAAAAAGTTTGACTTAAAAGTACAAAAAAAAAGAGCGTAGAATAAACCTAGATTCAAAAATGGAATTAAACCTAATAAAAGCACATGTAAAGCACGATTCAGTACTGTATCAAAAAGTGAAACTATTATGAATGACTATTGTAAAATTCTTCAACGTTTCTTATTGGTACCAACATTTATCCATCAAAAAAAACCTAACTTACCAAATATATTTTCCCATCTATTGTAGCATAATTATAATTAAAGCGAGTCAACAGCATAAACACATGAATACCGTATGGAAAAAAGAGAGAATTAATTTACGGGTGGGAAAAATAAGCAGAAATGAACAAAATCGAATTGTTGAAAAAGATAGAAATTACTTTGAATGATTAAAAATCAGAAAAAAACCTTTTTGAAGGCAAAAAAAAAAGTACATTAAAATAACAGAGGATCATGTTAAAATAAGTATTTATTAGTAAAATTAATTTACGTGGGAAAAATTAGCAGAAATGAAAAAAAAGAGATCATCGCTGATTCGAACTCGCAGAGACACGATTTGCTTTACGGTGTAAATGAAGCGAAGCGCTAACCGATTGTGCTACCGGGACCCGTAGCGAAAAATGAAAATAGGCAACAATAATGAATGGGAGGACAAAAAAGTAATTTTTTCACTCGCATTTTTTTTTTATTTTTATTCGCCAAAGTTACTGATTTCCCCCTGTTTAAGGCAGAATTTTTTTAGTGTAACCCTTGAGTTAGATGCGGTCGAAGGCGAAACATGTCAGAAGTCTTTGGCGCAAAGCTAATTTTCGACGCCAATGTTTGGCTAAATGTAAAATCGCGTATTTTGAATTATTTTAAAAATCATTACCTTCATTTTAAGGGCATAATTTTTACGTTAATGCTCTCAAACATCACCAACTATTTGCAAAAATAACGTACTTTGAAATAAAAAATGTACAAATTACTACTTTTTAATTTATTTCTCAGAAAAACATAAGTTTACGAAAATCACAATTGTTTTTTTTTTTAATTCGTAATTTTGAAGCAATTTTTTCCAATCTTCGTATATGTTACGGATAATATTACTGTACAGACGGAAAAAAAGGTTTTGTGAGATTACCTTCATAAATGACGAAGTTATTCAATGTGAAGTAAAAATGGGGACTACTTTTTAAAAATTCTTAAAAAAAATATTTTTGAGAATTTTATTTTTTAAATGAATGGATCTAAAAGAGAAATGCTTGAAGTTAATTAGTGTAGAATATCGATTTAATAACACGAAAAGTAATTCATACCCAACGATTTAGAAATAATTTTCATAAAAACGCATCAGTTTTAACACTATTTTAAAAAATTCGAAAAAAATAGTAAATGTCGTTATTTTACAAAAAAAATTATACCGTGTCGTGGCGAAATAAATGATTTTTCCGATTCTGTAATTATTTTTTGTCTAATTTCGACACCGAAAATTAGATGACAATTTTAATATGGTGGAAGATTACCGCTCGGCCGAAACGGAAGGGAAGTTCCGCCAAGTAAACAACCGGCAGGACTAAAACAATTAGGCGTTTTAAGGTTTTTAATTAATATCTTTTTAACTAATTACAATATCGGAATATAAATGGGCAATACGGCTTCCCCGGAAAATTCCCATCTTTTGGTACCTGTCGCGACTTTCTGCGTGTGCGGTTCGTGAGAAGATAGACGCACATAGATAGATAGATAGATAGATAGATAGATAGATACGTTTGTTTACCTTCGAATTTTAATAGTGTAAGATATATTTCATTCTATACAACCATTTCAAAATCGGTGCATAATCTTTGATGTTTTATGGTTGTTTTATTATGCACTAAGTTGCCTTAGCATTTTAACATTTTTATGTTATATCTTTCAGAATGCAATGGCGAATAATTTAATTCTTTAGGTATTAAAAAAGAAATTTTTTTAAATTTTTAAATTTTTTTGAGAATTTGGATATTTCCAGATTAGTTTACCAAGTTGCAATAGGGGGAAGGTTGGCGCCATCAACTAGTTCCCAATCGGTCTAAGCCGAGGTTGCACTTGGGTATTTTATAAATTTTATCTTATACAATTTTAATTTCGCTTGAAAACGTTGATCTTCATTATTTTTGTTCGCCATTGATATTTTGAAATGGGATGTCGTACTCTGGGATTCATATGATTTCGTATATTTGCTTAATTATATTTGTGTGATGTATTTTATATATATTTAAATATATATATAATAGGTCATTTTCTATTTACTCGTGGGAGGAACTCGGAACAGTAAAATACAATGAATAATGAGAATATAAAAGTTTTCATATAGAGATGAATATAAAGAGAAAATTTCATAAATAATTAACAACAAATGCCAAGATAAAAAGTTATATGCCTTTGTGCTAACCAATAAGCTTTTCTTAAATCGATTCATTCGAATCGGAACTCGCACACTAAATGACATGTTCAGTGTTGATGTATAGAAGCAAAAATCAGAGGCGCCACATAGATAGTTATTTTGTAACTAAAATAAGCATAAAATATCTTAATAATAATAAGCTAAACTAACAGAAGCTCATATAAAGGCTAAATAATATTTAAATATATTTAAGAATGAATTTATTTGGATTGTTCTAATCCAGGCAATATTGACAGAATTTTTTATAATTATCATGTTTTAATTTAATCTCAATAACTAAATCATGGTTTTTTTTAAGCATATACGATAATATTTCTAAACACTGATATGTATAGGTTACTACACCAAAATGACATTTTTATAATACTAAAATCAAAGAGTCTATTTTATCAAAAATATTACTTCTTGCAAATTATTCTTAAAGTTTAATTGAAGTTCTAAAATATTTACTGACTCGTTATTGTAATTAGTTTTAATAAATTGAAATATTGGGGATAATGATTAAACTAGGAAAATATAATCTACTATGTTACCAGCAATAAATATATATATGTGTGTGTGTGTTTTATTCCTCCGCAATAAAGTTTTGTTAAATTTCGAAATACAAATAACTATATGAATCTAATGCCTCCTGATCCTAATCTAGTATTTTATAGAATCAAAAATAGAGCATTTCTTTTTTCCCCGCTATACTCTGAAAGATTGAGAAGACTCCCCGGAAGCCCGCGCTTTACGAGATCACAAAAGGAAGTAAATATTTCCGGTCGTCTTCCTTGTCAGTGGCCATAACATATATGAAATCAGACTATCTCTTTTCGAATCCATACGATATTTTTAACAGTAGAAGATTGATTCTTCCTCTGTTAGGAAGCAGAACTCAATACTTTCCAATTTTTCTTACTGGTTCCAATGCAAGTTTACTTCAGGAATGACCGTTGCCCAGGAGAATCGTTATTCTTATGGGATTTACAAAATGATCAATGAATGGTTCTCTGAGAATGAAAGGGGTTTCTTTTTCGATTTTATGGCACAAAGCTTAGGGAAAAAACAATATTTTATTCGCTGACTGAAAACGCTAAATTTTTCTCAATTTATTTTTATAGATGTACCCAAGTTTAAGCAAATAAATAAAAAAGTGTACCTTGTTCTTTGGCTTTGAACTGATGTAATACAAAAGATGAAAATAAAATTTGCTTTGATGTATGTTTTTCAGATCGAAATGTCTCAATCCATTTTTTTTATTCTTTTAATTTGTGTTCATCTAAATATACAACCATTTTTTTTTATCACAATACGTGATTGTATACATACATGGAATACAACTGATATGTGCTTAATGATTCATTTTTTCCACTACCACTGATCAAATACCATTTTATAAATGCTAGAGAAAAATAATATTATGGTCAGTAGCAAAATGGTATTTTAACTATGCGAATAAACTTATAATTATATACTCAATGGAAAACTATCCTAAAGCAAGCCACACACTTTCTATAACTACTAAAACAAACAAAAATAATTACAACGATTGCAATTTTGAGATTATTTTGCTGCAAGTTATTTTATTTTTAGCTCTATTTTTTTACTCTTTTCTGTTAGTTCTGTATAAAAGCAGTACAGAATATTATCCAAAATCAACTGAAAAGCCTAAGAGATAAAAACATCTAAATAGATTTTGAATTTGTCCGCGGACACACGGGCGTTCTTGGAAATAAGTGGGCCGATTGGCTTGCAAAGGCTGCAGCCAAGTGCAAAATTAGCAATGCCGTTAATATTCCTAAATGAATTTACAAGAAGATTATGAAAAAAATAATGGTGAAGTCTTGAAACCAAGAATATCTCATTTCAAATAAAGGGAGCTTAACAAAGAGGTTTTTTTTCAACCATTAATAAGAGACAGTCCTGCCATCATTTTTATACTAATTACAAAATAACCCAATTTCTACTTGAACAAATTTAATTTAGTTCCGTCATCTTCTTGTGATTGTGATATTGATGGTGAGGAAAATGTAGAACATGTGCTCCTTCTGTGTTCCAAGTTTTGAAAGAAAACGAAACATCCTAGCTTTCAAGGGACTTAATATAAATTGGCCTTAGAATCTTTAGTGACTTTATTCCACTAGGAGTGCTTTTAACTAGTTCTGTGAATTTTTTTGTAAATGTTTGTAATCCTCAAAGGGAAAATTTCCTTCATTCCTTTCAAATGTGTGATTAATACTTACTTCTGTGAGCTCCGTGTGATACGTTCTGGTGCATGGGGATTTTATAATTATTTTTAATAAAAATATATAGTATTGCAAACCAATAACGAGGAAATTGGTAAATTTCAGAAGACGTAATATGCAAAATTTTGCATGTAAATTTACAATTGATCGTGAAATAATTTATGTAATAATTCAACACTAAAAATAAAGTGTAACTTAAATTGTATTAAAATAGCACATCACATCATATCATGCATTAGAATCGTAGTGAATATCCATAAAGGTTGCACTATAAAAACAAACAAGAGCGCTATTGATGGTGGAGCCCGTAATTTTGATCAAGAATAGACAGAATGAAATATGAGCTGGCACCCCCCTCTCTGAACTTCGCCACCACTCCAAAGATATGAGTTTGTTCCTGGATAAATTTAACATGTATCATCTCTTGCACATGGTTGAGTCGATCTCATGACATGCCGGATATGAATCTGTGAGCATGACCACTATGTCACTATGGCCACATATCAGAATCGTAATAAAATGCATACGTTATTATTTCGTGAAAGTAATACCTGACAGGCAAAGATGACGATTTTGATCGTATTATCTATGGTGTTATTGAAAGACAAAAATAGAGCAAAATGAGAAAATGTTATTTTATAAGGGTGCTGGTAAACCTAACAGACAAGTAACTACGTTAACGTAGCATTCTAAAACGTTGTCATTCTCTGCCATAATCATAAGCAAATGATTTAAAAAATGCATTTTGATAACAAGCGATTATATAAACAGATTTTTCGACTACTAACTAAAGAAACTAGTTCATATCGTGAAATTTTGATAAGATTCAGCAATAAAAACATCACATCTCAGTTTGGAAGGAGCTTTTATCAAATAATATTGCAAAATTTATGAAAATGGAAGAAATACCAGAGTATTTGAACACATCATTGATAAGAAAAACTGAAACGGGATAAAAGTATCATGTTATTGAACCAGGTGTAGAATAACAAACAATATTTTTTGCTGATAATGAATTTAACCCAGTGCTTTTCTATATTTTAATAATTGCGATCCAATTATCAATCATAATTTTTATCGCCCCCCCCCAAACAATATATAATAATGTATTCGAACGCAATAATAATATACTTACTAAAAAGGTACCATAAGACCTTAATTATAAACCTTACAAATTATCAATATAATGTAAATTTTGTGTATGTTACTTTCAAATAATAGGATAAATATATTATTACTTTTCTTTCTAATTTATAAATTGAAACGTATTGCAATGAATTTGTAACGTGTATTTATTTTCTATTGTGTCAAAATGAATTTCGTTTTGCTTCCCTTTCAGTAAATAAATAACTTTCTTACATATAAAAAATATTTTTTGTTTAATTTCGACACGTTCGCGCCCTTTCCGTGTGGTTATCACGTCTCCCTAGGGGGCTCGCCTCACAATTGGAGAATCACTGATTTAACCTTTATGCTCCTGATGACTAAAGACGCTATTAGAACCACTTAATGAAATAACAGAAAGGAGGATTCAGACAAAAATTGTGTTAATGATCAACAGTGGTTGGGGGGGGGGCAAAATCAAAAGGATTGCACGAATTAAAGAGGTTTCGTGATTCAAGTTGTGCTGCAAGATTGCTGGATATTGCATGGTGGAACTAACTGGATATTTTAGCAGAACAACACGTCTAGTCATATATCTAAATCTATTCAGGATTGAGTTATTAAAAAAATATAATATTTCTTTATGGTAAAGTTGAAGACCAGATTCGAGCCTCAAAAACATTTGAAATATATTGTGTGCCAAAGTTTGTGCTAATAACAAACAATTTTCATCAGTCAAAGAACTGGAAATAAACGTTGTAAAGAATGTGGCATAATATTTCTGAAAATCTGAATCTGGTTCTCTTCTCGTATTCTAAGTAATCCTCTAAGGAAAATTTTTTCAATTAATTGTTCAATTTCAGAACCTCTTTCTGTGAAGAAACTATGGTGTATAAAAATGAATAATACTATTTATACATTTGAGTTAACCGAATAAGTGTAGGAATTTAGTAGGAAATCTCAGATGATGTTATTTGATTTATTTCGGTGGAAGTTACCTCGCGATATGACTGCGTATTTTGATATATGACTCTGAGTTTTATAATCATTGTTCAGATCTCTGCAGGATTTTATATCCTATGCGTCTACCGGACTTATTTTATCCAGTTATGCTATAATTATTGCTATTAGTTAGGGCTAACCCCCTCACATTAGCTAGTAACAACCATATTAGATTTTGATTTTAAAATACGTTTCTTCTTTCGGTTACCCTTCACAATAATACGAACTCTTGTTCATTACAATTCTGCATAATCATCTGATCCTTTCAAAGAAAAACAAAGCTTAAGGTTATGAGATAAAATGGGCAAAGATTATATATAATTAATGACCATGCTTTTAGGTAAGTGGACTTATAAATTGTTACAGCGTATTTTACATTTATTTATAATGGTTTCGTTCATTTAATCATTTGTTATACAACACGAATTTTTGAAACTACTTATAATATATATGCTGTAATATGATATGCCTTGCCTTTAAATTATAATTAGAGCTTTTTATTTATTTTATAATTTTCTAAATGAAAAGGGTCTTACAATTCCTTAACAACTGCACAAGACGTGTTTAATATAATGGTTTATTTACACTGTAAAAATACAGTGTAAATAAACTGTACTTAAATAAATTGTAAAAAAAAATATTTATTCCTGAATCATGTTTAACGTAATAAGGAAATTAGCTTTACAATCCTTTGTATTGACTGCGCAAATTTATTAAATGTAATTAACAAAATAAGAAATAAGTTTATTTATTTTGACAATTTAAATAAATTTACTATTATTTAAAATATGGTCATATATATGAATTTTATTTGTGTAGAGTATTGCTAATTTATGTTTGAATTTTTCATTTTAAAAAGAAAAAGTAGGTACATTAAGCTGCTTTAAACATAAATGAACAAATTCCCTTATTTTCATGCAATTCTCATACTTCGTTTTACACGTGTTTAAAGCTGAATAATTTTTTTCTAAAATAATTACAGTGTATTTAAAAAAATGGCACAAAAATTATTATAAATACATGTACTATTTTACAACATTCAATATCCAATACAATATTTAAAACTAAAAAGATAGTACCAAATCTTATTGTTTGATACTGTTTTATTTGAAATTTCTACATAAACAGAGAGAGAGAGATCATTAGATTTTTTTCCACACTAATTTTTTGTAGAATTTAAATAAAATGTCGGGATGCTTATTTTAAATGGTTATTTTGGTTTTGAAGTCGACCTTTATATGATATTTATCAAAAAGCGTAAGTTTCGATAAGTGTAGCCGTAGTTCTATGTGTAACAAAGTTTAAGGGATCCGACTAGGTTGAAAAGGTGGTTTTAGGAGTTAGACGTCCATTAGAAAAAAAAGAGAAATATAATACTGCGGGGAAAAAAAAGAATAACATATAAAACTGTAAATTCTGAAGTCATTTTTCTGATATTTACTTTATTCAACTTCTAAAAATATTTTTAACTGCGTTTCTTAAAGAATTAAATTGGAACCAAAGCAATCCAATAAAATTCAGTGAAATTTGTAATTCTTATGCAATAAACAAGCCCTTTAGAGTGTAACAAACCGCAGGATTTTTAAGATAGTTACATTTTATCATATTTTATAGTCAGTTTTAGCTTAAAACATCCCGAAATTTTGACGAAAAGCCATTAACGTGAAATTTATATTATAATAAAAAATATTTTTATCTTGGGGTGTGGGACACTTTAGCTGAATCAAGAAGTATATATATATATCAAATTAAAATTACATTATGACCAACGTATTTTTATTTATGCTGTTTTACTTAACACAGAAAATGTTTGCTAAAATTTTATAAAAATATATAATATGTTTTTTTTTCAAAAATAAAGGTTAAATAATAACAAAACATGTTATTAATTTAACAATTATGTATCTTTAAATCTATTTATGTTCTTTAAAACAATAAAATGCTTCTAGAAAACAATTATTGAAAAATTGGTTTTCGAACCAAGTCGGTTTTGAGTTAATTATATTTTCGACGCCTATGAAGCTACATGAGGAATATTGGCGACGGACCCCTTTTTTTGTACTATGATCAAGTGACGAGGATGACTCCTGAGCTGGCACCCAATCTCCTAACTTCCACACCACACTAATAGGGAGACGTTTGAGCCTTTGCATATTTAACGTGCTTACGACATGCCAACTATGAGTCCGTGACCTTGATCACATGCTACTGCGGCCCTCCGAACATAGTCGGATGCCTTAAGAAAGTGGCTTTGTAGGTAAATGTCTGTTGAACAATAGTGATAAGTAGCACAAATGTTGAAAATTGAATATTCATTAAAGCTCATAAACTGCATTAACTGCCTCATAAGATCTTTTAGAATGTGCAAACAATTCTTAGCATACTTTGGAAAGATAAACTATGTACTAGCGTTATTTCTGCAGTTCTTTATCTACCTCATAAAATTCACAATTTCTTAAATATATAACATCAACAATATTATTAAATTAATACATTATATAAAAGTATTTGAAGTTTGATTTGCAAATTTATGGATTTATGTTAATTCAATGCGTTTTAATACTTGATACACCATTATGTTTTTTTTTTTAATTCTTTATAAAAATGTTGAAGTACTGACTTTAACTTTTTTGTTAAAATATTACTTTATTTATTAATCTTTTTTCCTTTATTCAAAAACAATAAAAAAGAATACTTCTAACTTAGATAAATTTTATTACCCTATAAAATTTATAATCTTTTGTAAAAGATTCATTTTTGAAAAGGAAATTTTGAAAATTTTAACACTTTATTTATGTAATTAAAGAGACTCATGGTAGAAAGGGTTCGTGAAAATAGTTTTCACATTTTAATAGGAAAGTAACATAAAAGGAGTAGGAAGAGGCTTATGAAAAGAACCTGAGCTATGCACATCATTGAATATAATTAAAATGAAGTAGCATTTAAAAAAGTAATTAGTATAATATGTATATATGATACAATTTATGGTAAACAGTTTTATTACTTAGTACAGTAATTTTTATTGCAGTTTTTCCAGAAAAATGTATACACATTGTAAGTAATGATGGAGGTATTTGAATAAAATGTCATGTGGTAAAAATTTTTAAAAATCATATTTTTTTCTTTTTTGATTTTTTATTCTCAAGACTTAAATGAAAATTTCATATTTCTGACAACGAATATGATTTACTGGGTTTTGTTTCCTTGAATAAACAGTTGTCCTTTTTCATAAAAAAAAAGTCTACAGAATCACTCTTGAATAAAATTGCTGAAAGACAATTTTACATTCAAAGGAAGCAATACCACAAGCTTCAACACATAGAGTTTCATCATGTAAATGAAATTTAACTTGAGAATAAAAACGCGTATATCATGAAAAATAATTATAGAGAGACAGACAATTCTTTTTTTTTTTGAATTTTGTGAATGCATTTTTATACTTTTAGTTTAGTTTTCTTAGTTTAAAATCAGCCTTTCGAGGAGAGGACTTGATTTTATGCAACTACTATTTAAACCCTGTCATTGGGTAAGTGAATTTAATGGTTGAACGTTGAGATCATTAATTGTGAATCAAAAAATCAGAATAGGTGAATTGTTACTGAGAGGTCGGGCGTCCTGAAATTAATATTCGTCGTTCAATCCCTGGAGGGCGGAAGTAAATATCATTGGAATAGACCGAGCTATCAGAATACAAGAAGGATCGCATAAGGAACTTCGACTAAAGCTAAGTGATTTTCAATAAATTTATAAATACGACTAAGTCTTAGGATTTCAGATTGCTCTCAGAGATTTGCTATAAAGTTACGTATTATTATAAAGTGTTAAAGACGGAATAGAAGTAGCTATTTTTAAGACCATGTCTGTTTCTTCCCTGGCCCTTCGAAAAAATTATTTTATTTTGAAATAAGAGAATAGTTATTAAAATTACCTAATGTAATGCATTATAATATTTAAATCACATATAGTTTCGTATATGTATGTACATGTATTTTTAATATATATAGATAGAGACTGATAAAACAATTTCATTTACGATGCAGATATCTTTTTGTTAAGGTATCCAACTACCTTTGGAGTACTTTTGTTGAAATATAAATTTTCAACGAAATAACCATATTTTTATTTGAAATAGGGCATAAAACTAACTATGAATTCAAATAAAATTTCCACAAAATTAAAAATAATTTGGAATATATTGAAAATTTTATTGAAAAATTGCAGTTATACGGTATAATTGCATGGCAAATTCTAATTAATATATTCGAATAATATGTATGCAGTACATAAAAAACATTATTATCTGTGTTTAGAGCTATAAGTTTTGTAATACTTTTTTAAAATTTTTGAAATATATCAAATTTAACACAAGAACACAATTTTAAAAAGATAATAATGTTTTTTTCTCCCAAACAGGGCAATAAGATACATAAATATATACACAGATTTTACATGAATCTCTATAATACAGACAAATCTAAGTAAAACATTTTCTGAAAATTTCAATTTTTTATCTTAAAAAGAAATCATATGGGGTACTTTACCGGGAAGCAAAAAACCAAAAAACATAGTTTCTGAGAAAATGCAACTTAAGATTTGAATACAATATGAAAACTTTCTACTAATTGTACCTTTTTAACTCACCATATTTATAGCTCAAGCTCTCTTTAGCTTCATGTTTAACTAATTCAAACTTTTTTTTTACCCTTCTAGTGTTTTCTGGAGAGTTTTATAAACTATAACAATTGTCATTTTTAGTGAAATTTTGATGAAAAATTGCAGTTTCAAACTTTTTCACAAAATTCTAATGAATGTATTCAAACAATATTTATACAGCACATAAATAACTTTTTATATTTATTAGGAATTAAGAGATTTGTAATAAATTTAAAAGTTTTTTTAATATGCCAAATTTTATGGAAAATTTCGATCTTTCAAAAAAAATGATGTTTTTTTTTCTTAAAAAAGGAATAAAGTACAGAAACATATACACAGAGTTTAGATTTTGATTCATAAAACAGACAGAGCTAAATAAAACATATTCTGAAAATTTTGATTCAATATCTTAAAAATATTTTACTTCTGTTTTTGTAAGCTCTATTTCCGGTTTACAAACTATGCTATGCTTCTAAATATCGTAAAAATGAAAATAGAGTGTTTTGTATGGGCTATCAAAAAACATAAAAGAAACTTCGAAAATTTTCACCCAAACGGCGAATTTTTGGTAGACAAATACCTTAAAAGTATATCGTGCAATGCATGCAACTATTCGGGGACAACTTTTCCTGAATTAGTCTTTGAAATCCATATCTTCTCAAATAAATTCGCAAACTCATAGATATTTTGAAAATATAATTGTTAAAAAAGTTTACTAAATTTATAATTTATAAATTTGTGTATTCAGTTACATTATACAATATCTACTCATAAGTATTTAAATACCTGTAATAAAAGAGATAAACAGAATTTGTTCATATTCAGTAGTGGGTAAGATTCTCCACCTGAGACAATTACAGTCTTAACTCTTCAATGAATGCTTTCTACAAAAGTTTAGATGATGAACAGTAGTGTACTTTCTTCCACTCAGCTTGGAGAAGACATATAAGTTCTTCCTGTGATTTTAAACGGCTACTGCACCCTTTTATTTCGCGACCCGATTCGTATGAGATTTTTCTGCATGATTCAGGTCTAGACTCTGATCAGGCTATTCATTGAGCCAGTCCAAAGTGGACCTCGCAATATGAAAAATGACGTTGTGACAATGATCTCACCTATAAAATTACCACAACGTAGGATGCATATTGTTTCCTAGAATAGTGGAGAAGGATTCGGCGTCGAGGTTACCATGAATTGGGATCAAGGTTTGCAGTCCATACCATGAGAAAAATTTCCAGACTATAATTTTACCTTTTGTGAACTTTACTGTGAGCACAATGCATTCTGGCAAAGGGCGTTATAAAGGTATACGCCAAACCCAGACTCTGCCATTCGACTGGTAGAGATTGAACCTTGATTCAACAATCCAGTTTCCAATCATATACGATCCAATTTCGAAGTGACGACTTTCACCACCTCAACCAAGTAGCATGGTTCGTTCTCGTAATCAAAGGTTTATGGGTGGCAGCACGACTATAGAAACCAAGCAAAAATGCTTGTAGATGGTATTTATCGGATGCTTATTGGATCTCCTGGAGCATGTACTCTATCGGTTTTGTGTGTTTTGTGTGGTTTTTCCAAATTACTTTCGGCAGCACTTGTCGGTCTTTGTCTTTTAGTTTCGTGGGTCTGCCGGGTCAAATCAAACTCCGACAATCATCACCTACCTTCTATTTTTCAATCATAAAAGCCACTGTTGATTTTGGAATATTTCCCTAGATATGTCCTTTAAGAATCGGCCATTTCTATGATATCCGACAATTACGCCCATCTAGAAGTCAGTCAACTCTGAAGTTTGTGACACCTTTCATACAGTTTGTGCCAATGCTGTTCCCTACACAGTATTTAAGTACAGAAGGCATGACATAGTTTAGGACCATAGATATCCTCATTTGCATGGTGTACTTATTGGTAGATAGTGTACATATTGTAAATTATAAAAAAATGACCCATTTTCAGGGAAATATAAAAATTAGGCTTCAATTATTCGAACAAATTATAATTCAAAAACAGATGTAACAAATTTCAGATTATATATATCTAAACCTCTTATAGGTACGCATATTTCTATCACTTTCAAAATTTTTACATATACTGAAAAATATAAAGCAATCTTTTTCACGAAAAAATACATGAAACATAAACAAGATATCAATCATTGGCATGACCAAGTAATTTTAGCGCGTTTTTCATATGTTGTATTTTACAATAATGCAACTAATATGAGAAAATTTTGTTATAAACTAGCGAAATTCAGGAAAATTCAGGAAAACTATGGGAAAGTTTAAATATGATTAGGCTCATCGAGGGCACAAATGTGACAAAATGCCGAAAACCCGAGGTCAATTGGTTGCTTATTGGCTGAGAAAAAGGTACGACAAAATATGGAACGAAGACGAAGACGAAATTTGCGACATAATAGCGCTTTTGTTCCACTACGTGAAAAACGCGCTAAAAAATATAGACTCTTCTTTTAAGAAACATATTTCCATAAATCTCAAATTTTATAGAAAAAACGAAATTTCTTCTTGAAAAATAATAAATAAGGCAAAATATTTTGTTTGTAGCTCTGTAGTTTAAAACTCCCGAAAGAAAGCAGATGAAACTGTTTTCAGAACGAATGTAAAACGAAAGACGAAACTATTCACCTGAAGTCCAATAAATATTTCATCAAAAAAATAAATTAATAAAATGTTTTGATTATTTCTACAATATTACAGTGCGCAAGCGAGAAACCTTTCCCCTAAAATTATAATGGGACTGGTTATTTTCCATCAAGGTATGTGAGTAATGACCTTTCCTCTCTCTCCCAGAAGAATTTATTCCTTTTTCTATTCATCATGTTTATATAGATAACGAATGTGAATGACCCCCTCCCCCTTAAAATGTAGGTGTATTCCGAATACTTCATTTTCTCTTCAAAATACTTGACTTTATTTATCTCGAAAAAATATAAAAAAATATTACATTGTTTTTTAACTTTTAATATTTAATGTCTCAAAGGGTGTTCAGAGTGCCTTAAACGTCATTTCTAAAGAATTAAATATTTTACAATTATTTAAACTATTTAAAAAGACGTTTTGCATGTATTTGTATACAATTCACTGTAGCTAATCAAAAGGGGAAAGAAAAACATCCTTCATATCATGACATATTTAAAAAAGATACACAGTCATTTTAAAGAAAAAGAAATAAAATGGCTTTATTTTGTTAAGACTGAAGACTGAAAAGTATATAAAAATAATATAGACTGAATGCAGTCAGCGATGTAAAACCAGGCAATTAGGAAAGTATTGTTTGACCCTGCCCCTAATTGCAATACTAAATTAGCTTTGATGCTGACCAGGAAACGAAAGGTGAGAGAAATTGTGATTGGGCATCACAGATTAGTAGCCGAAACTGCAATTCCATGAAAGGTTCATAAGGTCCTTCCTAGGGAACTATGACACCCCATCAAATGGCCAGGAAATTAAACAAAACAGTTTCTGGACACCAGCTTCATAATGGAATAGAACTCTAACATGCTGAGCAGGGAGACTGCCATTTCCTGTAAACGCGGAAGGAAAGTAATTCTCATGAAACAGCTCGAAATAACAGTGGGCATTTAAGGATGAATCTATGAATATGATATATGCATGTGATATACGTGTCAAACATCCTGAACCAAATGATTATCGTACCACACACATTATACAAGGTGGTGCAATAAAGAAGGATGGCTGGTAATTCTGATTTTCAAGGTTCTAAAAATTAGTTTAATTATTCTTCTTGATTTTTATTTTACTGAAGGACAATGTTTCCACTCGAGGAAATACTAAATACCTTTGTCAACAATTCAGTTGTACTGAATCTGAATGTTGCATATGATACTATGATGCATTTACTATGATGCATTTGTATTGTATATATGATATGATTCATTACTATGATGCATTTGTATTGTATATATGATATGATTCATTACTATGATGCATTTGTATTGTATATATGATATGATTCATTACTATGATGCATTTGTATTGTATATATGATATGATTAATTAAATATATATATTGTTTAAATTCTCAATCGTTAATAAAATACTTAATACTTTATGTTCATCCAATCAAGTTCAAATAACTTCTTTAAATTTGTAGTGGATGCACTTGATGTTAATATAGTTTTTTCAAATATTAATTCATTAATTTCAGGTTAATTAATTAAATTAAATACCTGTTTTTGACTTCAATATAGATTTGTCTCCACTGTTGTAACAGTGTAACTGTTAAAACAATGACAAAAGTTGGCGTCGAAAACAGGTTTTTCAGCCAAACCATGAGTTACATCAATTGTTACAAAATTGTTGTTACCATTGTTGATCATGCTCTTTTTTCAACTCTTACACACTATTATATAGTTCACTCTTTTCTTATATATATATATATATATATATATATATTGTGCAAATTTTCAATCTTTAATAAGATACTTTATATTCATCCATTCAAAGTAAGAATTGACTTATTTTTTTAAATTACTTGTTTAATATATATATATATATATATACATAAAAACTTACTATACTTTGAACATTTGATACGTATGTAACCATCGATGTTATTGCCTACAAATGAGTAATGCACAAAAAGAAGCTTTGTTTTTTAATCCTAATGAATATATTTTCCCTTAATATAAAAATCATAGATACCTATGACAAAATTTAACAGGTATTCGGATAACAGCATTTCCACAAAACTTACTAAAGAAAATGGTAGAAAAGGAAAATATTTATGGTACATCTTTGTACTTATGAAATAAAAGATATATGTAAGTAATTGGAGAACAAATGTCTTGTAATAGTTCTATTTCAACCACTAGGTTGTAAGACTTATTTTTGTATTTATGAGGGAAAGTTCAGGAGTGTAGTGTTTCCCAATTATTCTGAAGAACATAAGTAAATACTGCAGAAATTACTGTATTTTTTACTTTTACTCTGCTGTAACTTCGAGGAATTTTCCTGAATTAGATTCTCTAGAAATAGAAGCAAAAATGTAATTTGATTCTCTGTTGAAATTTATTTCATTGAAGTTCAAATTTAAAATTTTGAAACATGAAATGCTCTTTATTTTTCAAGATTTATTGGGAATCTATTGTGTAAGCAAATCAAAAGGGTCTAATTTGAGAAGTTCATTATAATAAAAAGAATTTTTTCAGAGAAAATGGCTGCTTATATATATACTCTCTCTCCCTCTCTGTCTAGGCTTTGTCTAGAAGAACTTATACCTATTACATTGGTTTGCTTTTGCTGTGCTTTGAATTCAATGTGTTTTCTTCATTTTGTGTCGTTAGAAGTGCAATGATTTTAGAATTAAATAAATATAACAATTATCAGAGTGATATATAAATAATTAATTTTAAAGAAAAAGTACAGTAATGAGATAGATTTAGATGGAAGGAATATTTGAACTAATATAAATAAAGTATAGTTTAATAATATATGTTATTCACAATCACTTTCCCAGGTTGCCTTATGCAAGCAGATTACTAATTGAAATGAACTGCTTATTAAATAATGTTATTTAATTATAGCTCCAGTATACTAATTATTTTTAATTAAAGTGTATAATTATGTGTTTTATAATTTTATTTTATTCATTTCAAATCTAGACACATTGTATTTATGTATATGTAAATGGTTTTGAATGTATCCTGCATGCAAGCAAACAAATTATATATTGTAAGACATTTACTGAAAATGTTATTTTTATCTATTTAGAGGAAATCATTTGCCGCCATCCATTTTATTTACTCAAACGACAGTGATTAGCAAATGCTCATTGTAAGATCAATTTAAACGTACTCTGGACAGTTCCAACAGATCATTCAGTCAATTAAATTTCTATTTCTTCGATCAAGTACGGACATAAAGGGTCACTCAGTGATCAAAATCCTGCACTTCTAACACTTTTGTAATTATGAAAGACTGCTACTTCGAAATGTTGTATTTCATCACGCAGCAGGAGGTCCTACAAGATCTTGAAAATATCTCATGACTTTTGGAATTTCAATGCGTATAATTCTGATTTCATCATTACAATATTAATGTTCGGTAGTCTATTGTGTTATATAATATACAGGGGTTAAATTTTAATAAAGGATATTCACTTCTGGCCACACAAAATGCAACATCAAGAAGAACCAGAGATATCACAGTGAAATTTATTTGGCAGTTAACATGTTATATAAAGATCAAACAATTAAAATTATGGCCTCTTGTGACAAGTGGATGACAAATTCAGTAGTTAGTGTAGCCGTGATTGTCGGCTAGTACCACTGTCATGCTTCTCGGCATCGAATCAAAGAGGTTTTGGATGTATCCTTGAGGTACAGATGTTCATGTGGATTCCACATATTGCCAAAGATGATCTGGCGCAACATTGGGTTGTGTATCCAGGGTCAGGCATTGTGTAATCATAGACCACACGATTTAGATTAACGATAGACCGGGAGACCAAGCATGCCAATAATGCAATTTAATCAGATGGGTAAAGAAGAACTCTCGAACATTGCGTGCCACCTGTGGACGCGCATTATCCTGTTGGAATATGACTGATGACAAGCGCTGAATGTATGGGAGGACCACGTGCTCTAACATCAGAGATGTAGCACTGGCTGTTCAGAAAACCAGCAAGGTGTACTAGAAGGGTGCGGCAATGAAACCCAATACCACCACTAAACCATGATGCCAGGTGCAAGACCAGTGTGGTGATGCATTTCGCAATATATCAGAAGTCTCTAACCACGGTAACTCCAAACTCGAATCCAACCCTCTTGATGTTGAGGGCAGAAGAGGGATTCGTCAGTAAAAATAATGCTATCCAATTCCACTTTCGATGCCTGTCGTTCATTGTACCTTTGGTGGCGCAAAGGCCTGTTGTTTCCCATTAAGGGTAAATGAAGCAATAGACGTCTTGTGGACATTCCACTCTGCTGCAAACGACTTAGAATGATAAGAGTGGACACTGAATGATGCGTAACAGACAGAATCTGCTGTGCTATGATTCGTGATGTGGCTGAGTTATCCACCACTACCATGCACACAATCCACCTGTCATAACGGACAGTGGTGCAACGAGGTAGATGTGATCGGCCTATCGTTTCCTCCTGCATCCAGCGATGGCATATCCGCATTACAGGTGCTTGATTTGTCCAACACTCTTTGACTGATTTCTCTGAAAAATAATCCGCAATCATTTAAGGCTACTCTTCTTCCTCGGTAGAATTCAGAAATGTAGTCAAAATATGCTCAATGTTTTCCACGAGGCAGAGGTAAACAGCTTACACAAAAACAGATAGAAAAAACAACTGTCGTACTTAAAATCGCCAATCTATTCTTCCCATATATAGCGTTTGCGGGTGGCGCTAAAGTCACCCGTGATGCTCATCTGCGCTATGATGCTAATGATTTACATATTTCATCACTCTCAAAGCATGATTTTAATTTCATATGGTTTACATGCTTCTTTCAGGGCGTTGCTTTTTGTGTGGCCAGCAGATTCTATCTTTTGCATACGTTTACCTACTGCTCAAATTCAGGCGTGATTTCTAACAAATTTAATTTCAGTAAAAGGAAAATGAAAAGGAAATTTGTCAAAATATATTCGTAAATTCATTTATTTTTATTTATTATATCAGGTAATCGTGTAAAATCTATTCGTTTAGTCAATATATAAAGCCAATTTTTAGGGAAAATACAACAATAAAAAATAAATTTCGAATGTAGAACATGCGCTTGTAATAATTGTTTCAATTTTTTGGAAATATAACACCACACTAAAATTTCATCATTGAACGAAAAAAAATTATGATTTTTTTTTTCCATTTAGAAATATATGTTTTATAGGGGGAAAAAGATCTTCGAAATATTTACTTACATTTAAAAAAAAGGTAATCTAATTTCCAATAAATTTTCTTCAAATATTTTTAATCGACTGTAAATTTTATTTATTTTTTAAAATTAAATATTTCTTAGGGTAAATTAAGATAATAATTCGATGTAAGTGGAAAAATGCTTATCAAATGAGTTTCTTAAAAATGTATAATAATTTCTTTCATTTAAAATTATCAAAATCCGTAATTTATTTATTTAATTTGCGTTCGAAATATATCTTTGAACTTTTATCTAGATTTTGATTAGAAGAAATAAATTTTTCAACATTTCAGCACATTCATATTAGATTTATAGGAATACTACCCTCTAAAATCTGTAATATATATATATAGATATGTATATATCTATATATATATATCCGCCTCAAGTCAAATGATTGATTAATATTATTTAACGTTTGTGAATAATTTAAGCAAATGATGTAATTCAGATTGAAAACTTTGAAACTTAATAATTACAATAGTTAAATGTTATATATATATATATATATAATATATATATAATATATATATACACTCAAGAGCCAAAACATTATGACCACTTGTCAATCACGAGTTGGCCCACCTTTGCCGCACAACACAGCTTCAACCCGCCTTGGCATGGATGCCACAAGTCTTTGGTAGATCGCCGGAGACAGATTGTTCCAGATATTTAAGCAACGGTCACACAAATCCGAGATATTGCGAATTGGTGGTCTTTGAACTCTGAGCTGCCGTCCTATGACATCCCAAATGTGTGCTATCCGATTCAGATCCGTTGAGTTAGGTGGCCAGGAAATTAACTGGAATTCCGCATCATGTTCCTGGAACCAATCTAACACAATTTTAGCTTTGTGACATGGGACGTTGTCTTGTTGGAACATTCCATTTCCAGCTGGAAAAACAGTGGCCATGTAAGGGTGCAACTGGTCCGCAATGATGTTCAGATACCCTGTAGCATTCATGGTCTGCTCTAACACAACCACAGGTCTGAGAGACGCCCAAGAGAATGTCCCCCAAAGCATAATACCGCCACCACAGGCCTGTGTATGGTCTATTGTACATTGAGGGAGCAACTGTTCGCCTAGAAGACGGCGTATCCTGACACGGCCATCGGCGTGATAAATGACAAACCGTGATTCATCTGACCAAGCAATTCTCTCCCACTGATCCATGGATCAGTCGCGATGTTCCCGGGCCCAGCGCAGGAGCAGTTGGCGATAACGCTTGGACAGCAAAGGCACACAAGTGGGACGTTTGCTGCGTAACCCCATATCCAACAGTTTCCGCGGAACAGTGTGCTCCGATACTATTCTAGTTAGCCCTGCATTGTATTGGGCTGTCAGCTGAGCCACTGTCTGTCTCCGGTTTTGCTTCGCCATGCGAGACAGTCTCCGACGACCTATTTCTTTGATAGCGTGTGGATGCCCAACACCATGTCGTCTATTGCTGGTTTCACCGTCATTTATTCACTTTGCATAAGTACTAACAACTGTAGATCACGAACAACCCACGAGTCGTGCATTTTCGGAAATACTTGTTTCGAGCCTTCGAGCCATTACAATCTGCCCTATATCAAAGTAGCTTAGATCCACAGCCTTTCCCATCACACACAGAAGTGAAAGAATGATTCTTCAGACTCTCCAGCAGCAGCTAAATACCACTTCCACCTGACCACGTGCCTTCCACATCATCCAGGCGAGTTCATTGCAAAATGTAGGGGTGGTCATAATGTTTTGGCTCTTGAGTGTATATAAAAGTATTCACTTATAAAACAACAACAAAAATTCACCAAATTTAACAAATACATAGAAACTCTCTTTAAAATTCATACAAAAAAATACTTTGCCATTAAAAAGCATTTGCACGTATGTGTATTTGAATATAATGTATTACTTCTTTTATTTAAAAAAAAAGAAAAATACTATCTTTTTACCTATGTATCTTAAATATAATTAAATGGCACATGTTTTATTATATACTACTCCTAATATACTTCATATATAATAACAAAGTAAGCAATACTACTAAAGTAAGGTGACCAGATTTTGACATTGATTAAGAGCGATAACCATTGACCGAGGGGTGCATGGTTAAGAATTCTGTCTATATGGAAGCAAGAATTGTCTTAGAGAGAAAAAAAAAGTATTGTAATATATATTTTTTAAATTTCAACATGGATGTATATATAATACTAATATGGCAACCATACATTTAAAAATTATGAATAATTACTATACAAAGAATAAAATAATATTATTCATCTATAGTGTTATTTTATTCTCGTATTTTTCATTTGGTGAATTTGTTTTAGTAGTTGATGTCGTTAAAAAAGAACAGGAAATTTTTCGCAAAAGCTTGCTCAATTACTTTTCCCACATAAAAAAGCTTTAGCATTCTCAACACTTAATTGTGATTTTTCTTATGTCCACACTTTTTTAACAGTAGAAAAAATACGTCCGGGGAATTAAGTCCTGGTAAAGAGAGCGAGTATTCTGCAATTTTTAGTTCATTATTGCATGAAATATGGATTTTGTTTCAAAATGATGAATTATTTCTAACCATTTGTTCTTTATTGTGATTTTTTTAATGCCCAAGATAACCTTTTTTCGTATCAATATATAGATTTTTTAATAATGATATCTCCTTTAAACGATCTTTTTAGGAAGTAATGCTGTAATGGAAATTTCAAGTGATATGATCGAATGGTTTTTACACATCATTCCATTTAAGTTCTTGGTTTAATGCAACCCAATGAAAAATGTTCAATATCATTGTAATGTACTATCCAATCTTCTAAATAATCTATGCAATTACTATACGACTTTATAACGTTCATGATATTTTCATGATTTATTACAACTTGTTCTTCTAGCTAGGTTATACATTTAAGGATCGTTAACGGAAGAAAATTATCTTCTACCCGCTCTTGACATTTAAATTTTAAACTATCATGTACTATTTCGATTATCAAAATTTTGTCTCATTCAATATTTTATATCAGTTGAAAAAGAGCTGTTTGTTTGTGTGCTTCTAAAATTCTAAGGCGTTTACCCTATGATAGAACATACGATTTCAAAGAATAGTATGTTTTCAACATTCTTTCGGCAGCTAGCAAAAGAGCTACCCAGGGCGTTTTACAGTATCCGGGTAATTTCTAAAATTCGACTTCCGCAGTTTCACAAAATAATTTAAGCATTCAATACACACAGCTTACTTATAGAAATAATACTATTATAATAACAATATTTTCCACATCTTCTGGCAACAAGTCATCGGCTGCTTGAATGGTGTTATATATTATGTGTTCTGCACACACATAATACCAATAATGCTTTGATTAAGAGATTTATATTTAATTTATAAAATAATATCATTTATGCGTCGCCTCGATTTTCCTCTAAAAATTGCGCTCGTGTTGTCTTTTGTTTAAATTGTTTTTTCTTCTCAAAATATTCATAATGGAACTGAAAATTATTTCAGAAACTTCACCGGGCAAAGAGATGAAAACTAAAATTCTAATTTTTATTCCAGTTTCCAAATAAAAATATTTGAAAATAACTTTAGATTAAACTGCTGCTTGTAAAAAAATGCAAAACCAGTAAGAGATCATCAGAATTAAATGAAATTTAATGCACAGACGACTTGTATTAGTACAAATAAATGACGAAATTTTCAAGGCAAAAAAAAAAAAACAATATTAAGTGTCCAAAATCAGTACTTGGTGTAGCTACCATGCGCTGCAATCTGTGCAGCTATATGACTTCGCATGGAGTCAAACAGATTTTGAATGTCTGATTGTGGACCATATTGTTTGTATGCGCCGAAAATGTTCGTCTTTTGAAATTGCAGGACGCGGATCACGAGCGAGACGCCGACAAAACAAATCCTGCACGTGCTCAATATGCGACATATTTTGTGAACATGCAGGCCAAGGAAGAAGTTGCATGTGTTGGACTGAACAGAAACCTCGAAGAGTCTTTGCAACATGTGCGTATGCATTTCCTGCTGAAAGATAGCTCCGGGGATGCCTCGAAGAAAGAGAATGACTTCGGGCTGTAGCACTTCACGGACGTACCTGTTACTATTGAGATTACCTTCAATTCGTTGCAAATTACATCATCCATGATACGAAATCACACCCCAAACCATAATTATGGGTGTTAGGTCACCATGTCGTTCGATAACGCACTTTAGAAGGCTGCGTTCACCGGAATAGCGTCTAACACGAATGCGGCCATCATAATCCTACAAATTGAAGCGCGATTCATATGAAAAGACAACTTGGCGCCAATCAGCTTGCCTGGCTCTGTGCTCATGGGCCCATTGAAGACGCAGCAGTCGATTGTTAGCCATGAGGGGGTTCCTGTATAAAGGCACCTTTGCACGCAATCCACTGTACAGCAGACGTCGACGAATTGACGAAGCCGACATTAGTACACCTGTAACAATGGACCAACATGCTGCCAACTGCCTGGAGGAAGCTGTACGGTCATTCACCACCTTGCGGAGCAGGTGTCGATCGCCACGTGCTGACGTCACCTTCCGCGGTCCGCTTCACTTTTGCTTGCGGTTTGGTGCTCGTCGGTCCACTGCTTCCAAACTTCTATTACTGTGGATGCATACTTAGGTCTCACTAAACGTTCGCTAGTAACAAATAATCATTAGCTGCTTTTTACTTCCAGCTAGAGCCCTCTATTTATACGCTTTCAGCATCAGTTCAGAGGGCACTGGCACGCCACGGTGGCTCTGAAACTTTACTATTTTACGCATCCTATAATTGATATTTGCTGTAAAGCTCATTTAATTCTCATGATTCCATCATGGTGTTGCATTTTTTACAAACAGTAGCTTATTTCATTTATATTATTTTATAGAACTTTGATTTTTAATAAATATTTAGTTTTATAAAGTTTAATATGATACAATTAACAAAAGGAAAATAAAATTCATATCATGACGAAGCAGCCAAATAACCGCAGAAAACTGTACTTTTTGTCAGTGTTACTTCGCCGTGTGTGTGTTCCCTAGCTTGTGCATTTTTTCCGAAAATCGGGATTTTTTTAAACTTTGAGAGACATATTGTTAAAAATCAGGACTGTCCAGCAAAAAAAAAAAAAATGGAACGTTTATTCACCTTATACTAAAGTGAAACCTAACAGCAATACCACTTTTTTTTATGTATGTACTATACTTAATATTTACAAAATCACACTTGCTGACGTAAAATATACATTTTCGTTTGATGAATTTGAATTTCAAATAAAACCACGAAACATGATTTTTTTCATATAAGTGCCACATATCCTTAAATACAAAGTATATTCCAGTTCTTATGTTGGTTTCAGTCATATTTAGTCAATAATTCATAAATTTCCAAGTTTTTTTATGGAATCAAACCTTTTCTATGTATTGTATTATATAATGAATTAAAATTACTCATTTTTTGAATAATTTCATAAGTACTATTACTGTTAAATTCATTTCTGTGAGAATTTTAATAAACTAGTAAACCCAATACAAGATTATACATGCTTATATATATGTAACATGAATTATTATTAGAAATGTATTAAGTAAAGTATATACAAATTCTAGAACTATTTCTAGGCTATGCAGCCGAAACTGAATTAACCTAGTTTACAGGACACTTACAGAATTAATCTACACATTGGAAGTATTAATCCGTCGGAACCACAGCCATCCTATCAGTCATCGTAATACTATCCCGCAAAGTATTTAATATCTCGTTTCCACATTTCGATCACACCAAGCTTCGGGCAAGCTTTTATTTTTCTTCTCTGTCAATCACACTTCCAGAACTTATGACTTGTTTTGATGACTGCTGGCACCAGGCCAGAGATCAGTTAACGGGTTCAAGGACATCGATACTTTTATTTTTAGTTGCAATGGAGAGGGAGAAGGGTCAAGGATTATTTAGCCAGACGTGCTAGTACTAGTGTCCATCTTTATTTTGGTAATGCGCGGTGGTCAAAATAAACTTTTATCAGAACATAAGCTACTACATTAAGAAGAATTAGAAGTCTAGATTTAGAGATTTCTTATCGGTTGATGGCATTGGGTTTTATTTTTGTCTCGAACGAAGTAAAGATTACAGATTGAGTGCGTCTACTGATAAAATTAGAAAATATTCACCGCGAGTGTTTTGAAGGGTTAATTGGCTCACTCACTTGTGTAATGGATTTTGTATTAGTAATTTTGTGCATTCCTATAAATTCTTTTTTTAAACACGTAGGATAACTTCAAATATAATTTTATTTTAATGGCACCAAAAGTTACGAGAAACTTCTTTTAAGAAGAACTAACAGTGAACTATTTTTTTTTAAATTTAATTCACGTTCCAGTAGAGGTGTAAAATAATGTTTGAGTGTGCAATGTTGTTCAGTGAAGGAATCATACTTGCTGTTATATTCTTCATCATTTGATTATTCCACATCATCTCCACAAAGAGACTTTCTTCATACGAAGATACTATATATTTAACTATATCTCTTAAATACTGTATCTATTAAATTACTGAAATATCACATTTCTTCATCATAGCTATAACGATATGTCATAAAATATGAAAGATTTCAAGCATGTCTGTGCATTCAGAACTGTAAAGGGTATGACATAACCCGAAGAGATGGTTCCTAAAATATATATTTAGAATTAGCCTACAAACTAAGGTCCTGAAAGGATATGACCTTCTAGTAAGCTACACGAGAAAATATCCATTTTCCAAAAAAGGTTCAGAAGGAGATTTGAAAAAAAGTTAGACGGTGGGTATGACATACCCTGCGCAAGAAAAGCAAAGCAGGGTCAATTAAATATTCAATTCCATAACCTTATATATTTCTTCAGAAAAACAGAAACAGAGGAAACAAGATATCAATCATTGGCATGGCCAAGTAATTTTAGCACGTTTTTCACATGTTGTATTTTACAATAATGCAACTAATGAACTTTTTACAAACAAAAAGTAGTACTATACTTAATTTTTTTTAATTATAAAAAAATTAAAAATTATTAAATTTAAATATTATTTGGTTTATCTAGGGCACAAATGCGACTAAATGCCGAAAATCCGAGGTCAATTAGTTGATTATTGGCTGAGAAAAAGGTGCGACAAAATATGGAACGAAGACTAAGACGAGGACCAAGACGAATACAAAATTTGCTTCCTAATAGCGCTTTTTTTACACTACGTGAAAAACGTGCTAAAAACGCAAGTATCGTCACGAAAGAGAAGACCGGACAATTAAGCACCATATTCTAAAAATCAGTATATATACTTGTATTAATCGTTAATTCAATGAAATGGGTTTACTGTTGAAAGAAATAAAATATCTGGATGTAAAGTTTGTGATTGTTCGGTTTCAGGAATAATTTGCACAGTCTGATGAAATATATATAAATCGAAATAGTTCGGGTATAAAAGAAATTAACTATATTCTGGAAACGTAGTGAGAAATAATTAAAACCATGTTTCAGATCAGGGTTTTGGGGGGGAGGGGGAATAATTAAATTTAAAATTTTTTGAATTTATTTTGTAAAATGTTATCTCTTTTTCTTTCTAATATATATTTAGATATAATAAAAACTTCAGTGTTTACTTAATTTTTGCTAATTGTCTAATCAAAGTAAGGGACATAGAAATTTTATTCTTTACGTAATTTTGCTCATCGAGGGCTAATACCAGTAAGGAATAGAATAGATATAAGTGTTCGTTTTATCAACCTTTGATGTTTGAATAACAGTCAAAAGCATTTAAAATTATTGTGTAAGCTGCCCATGCTACAAGTAATTCCTTATGATAATTTAACTTATTTATTATTGATTATTAGAAAAGACAGAGTGAGACCGATTAAGTTATTTCTGTTATATAATATATGGTAAAACTTGAGGTAGTATATATAGATACTGTTAAAAAAATAGAATCATAGGCAAGGTTTATTACAGATGTTTATGGAAGATATAAAATACAACAATGAACAAAAACAAATAAAAGCACTTTCTATAAAACTATTTAAAAATTTCAAAAAAAAAAAAAATATGTGATTGTATAAAATTTAATAAAAAAATCTATTTTTACAATAATCAGCATGGTTTTATATCTGGCTTAGATACGATTAGTTAAGGTTATAACGGTACAATTTATTCAAAAAACATTGATTTAATAGTTTTTACAATTGTTCTGAGGGTACCAATATACAGGGTGGTCCCAAATTCATGGTACAAACTTTAAAGGTACATACCGGACATTATAACAATTTTTTATTGTGAAGGAATGTATGGGCGTAAGTGACGCGGTGAGGCGCAAACAGAGGAAATAAATGAAAAGAGAAATGAAGTTCCCGGTTGGTTGCGTTACCGGTAGTGAGCATTGGATGTCTAGCCGCCGTTCAATATGATGCATCTCAAAAGGGGAAATCAACATTCGCAGTTGTACTGGCGTCTACGACGGGAGACTTTACGTATACCGAAACAGCTGAGATACTTTACATGTACATCCGAGCAAATTGTATTGGCAGGGCTGTGGTACGAATGTACCACGCGCAGTTTCCTGATTGACGAATGCCGGATCAAAGAATTTTTCAGCGGTTACATCATCAACTTCATGAAATAGGTTCATTCCACGTCAGCAGACATGATGTTGGTCAACAAAGAGCTGTACGCTGTCTAAGCCTGAAAGAATACATCTTGAGCGTTATTGTTGATAACCCCGAGTCAAGTACAACAGCTGTTGCTTAACACAGAAATGTGAGTCATCAGACACAGGGTTAAACAAAAATCACTGACACCCTTTCCATTTTCAGTGGGTGCAAGCTTTTAATTCGGAAAACAATCCTCTCCGCCTGAAGTTCTGCCAGTGAGTGGTACAGCAATGTGCTATTTACAGATGAAGCTACGTTTACGCACATGAGGGAGTCTTTATTGCGCACATTTCTCATGTGTGGGTAACCGAGAATGTATAAGCAATGCGACCATATGCGTATCGACAATGATTCTGTGAGAATGTGAGGGCTGGTATCGTCAACGACTTTTTAATTGGTCTACACTTACTAATGACTAAACTTAACGGTGAATGGTATCTTATTTTTCTGGAACAAGTGTTACCGGAACTCCTGCAGGATGTTCCGATCGCCATTCGTAACCGCTTGTACTTTCAGTATGATAGGGCACATCCCACTTCAGAACTGATGTGTGCACTTACCTGAATACCACGTTACTGTCGCGATGGATTGGGCATGGTGGACAGTCCCTTGGGCACCCCGATCTCCCGATCTGCCGTGCCTCGATTACTTTTTATTGTGACTTTTGAAGAATCTTGTTTATGTGACTCAACGTGACTCAGATGAGGATGCCGTTCCTCGAATATCCAGAACTGCTACACATGTCCTTGAAATACCTGGCATCTTTGAACGTGTAAATAATCACTCCACCGATGCTGTCAAGCATGTATCGCTACTAGTAGAAGCAATTTTGAACAGTTATTGTAAACATTACACTTGTGAACGACGCTTTCAATAAAAACTTTGTCTTTCCTTTCGTCTCTTATTTTCAGTGTTTGCACGTCCCCGCGTCACTTGCGCCCATCCATTCCTACACAATAAATTACGGTTACAATGCCCTGTACCTACCCTAAAAGTTTTTGCCATGAATTCGGGATTATGTAAAACGGATTTTGTTCTCAAAACAATATAAAATACTAACCATTAAATTTTTTAAAGAAAATAATTACAATTTATGAAAAGGAATTTTAAAACGCTACTTCTCCTACAAAAAGCGACGCACACACATGACGTTTAATTACGAGTAGGTTTAACTATGTATAACAAGATTTGGTATGGGTTTTGTGATAACAAGATTGATATTTGTAAAATGCTGGTTTTTCTGAATGCTTATTGAAAATTCCTTCAAAAATGTGTAAATTTTAAATTCGAAAATTTAAAAAAAAAATAATGTTGTTTATTTTTTTTTAAATTAAGAGTTTTTAAAAAAATGCATACTAACTTTTGTTGCATGTACTATTAGCAATAGTTAGAAAAATATTAAAGCATTTGGCGCAACAAGCGTTATCATATTACATGAAGGGGAAAAAAAGTTATTTTTTTCTGATGAGTTTAAACAGTTTAAAATTTTATTTGTGTGCCATAGGAATGTGAATGAAATTGGACATAAAAGTAGTCATAACTCTGAATTTTTTAAAACTTACAGCTTTCAAATTTTGCCAGATTATAGAAAATTATATAAAAAATGTAAGCTAAGAAAAATTTTATTCGAATTTTTGACCGATTTTTGTCATTTGAATAGTTCTGTATCCCTTTAAATTGCATAAAGAAATAATACGTGAAATAAAAAAAAATACATTCAAAAGAATTGTTAGTTAAAGTTTTATATAATCTAAAATATTTTTCGGCGTACTTTTTCCTTTGCTTACATTTTTAGCTACACATTTTAGTTACTTATTTGTTAGAGAAAAAATTTAATCTGGAAACAATATAGAGAAGATAAAGTATTTCTATCATAAATTTATTTTATTTCTAAAGAAATATCCCTGCTATAAATAAAGCACTAGAATAACAAAATAAATTTTGTGTAATAATAACTCTTTCAGTCTCTAAAGAATAAGAAGAACAAGAAATGGAATCCTTTGATTTATAATAACAAAATTATTTTTTCTTTCACCTTTTTAGTTGTAAAAGATGAAATATATCTCCGTAAAACGATTTTCCATTATATACAGGAAATTTTTTCTATAGAGGAAAACATTTTTCACAGCCGATTAATTTTTTCATAAAATGTGGAAATTAATTTATTGTAGCATGTGGTCATAAAATTCTGAGTCTTTCGAGTTTACAGTATATATTGTTGCAACTGATTAAATTTTATGAATGCTTGCAATTTTATTTTATAATTTGTTCCTGCCTAAAAGTATACGTTTCAAAGGTATTTTAATCAGTTTAATTGTCATTGCGTTTCATTATATCTCAAGAAAAAGTTCACTCATCAGAAATTGTAAGCCTTCTTTACACAAAGGGACGCCCTTTTTTAATTAGGATTTCAAGAATTCACTTATTGAATAGAAAAATCACAATGTATACATACTTTCAATACTAAATAGCACACAATCCGGTGCATAAAGCTCGCTTTTAGCAAAATAATAAGATAAAAATTTAATGGTGCGCCATATACGCCAGATATAGAAAATACTAGCTTGAAAACTTAAGATAAGATTAGTATTAAAAAAATATGTTTCCGCACACATTTAAAAGACTATTTATTTAAAAGAAACAGCATACTTTATAAACCTTCATTATTGGATAACATGAAAAAATATCCATGCTCGTCTTTTGTTATACAGTTGGCTTTTCATAATTCAAACCTTCCATAATACGAACCTCTAGATAATTAGAAGTTTATGCTCAGTCCCTGGAAAAACTCTTGATATTTCGAATTAAAACATTATGTTTTAGTACCCTCAATATTTCAAAGTAAAATCTGTGGCTGACCAGACAACAACACGCTATAATTGGAAGTTATCTTGCAAAACTCTCTACAATTCGAACACTCACTATCATGTACAGCCCTGAAATAAACAGGTTGGTGCTTTTAAGTTTTGCGTTGTGTTGTCTCTGCGTGTCTCCACTGTAACGTAGCTCCTTTAATGACCGTCCGTCTGCTATCCTCTCTTCGTGTTTTCCAGTTCCTCAGGCGAAAAGACACTTTTATTCATTCCTTTAAGTGGACAATAGACCAACCGTATCTGTTGTCAGCTGTCCATATCTTTCGTTTTACACGTGACCTTGCTACACATGTGTTCAGAAAGGATGATCCGCTATTGTAAAAAATGCGTAGGATTGTGTATGGATGTATTGAATATATTCTGATAATACATTACTTTTACCTTATGTAAAATATGTATACTCTATAACATAAACTTTTAAAAATACGTTAATACAATTTTATGCATGAGTACAATTTTTGTTTTATCACATCATTTCAAATTTAAAATGTGCAAGAAAAAAATTTCTCTTCGTGTATTTTGGGAATTTTTTTCTACCCTCTCTTAATAATTCGAACTCTTGATAATTGGAAGTTTTTCATTGGTCCCTCCTACTTCGAATTATCGAGAGTTGACTGTATTTGCATGCACATCATCGAGTTCTTTTTAATTTTTTCACCATCACTATTACTCTGATACATAAATAAATAGTCTTCCATTTCATCTACAGTAGAACGTTGTTTATCCGAATCAATTGGCTCCGGACTCCGTTCGGATAACCGAAAACCGAATGCCATCCATGCAGCATGTGATACTGGACACTATACGAATATTGAAAATCATCACATGCGGGAAACGTGCTTGAAGAAAAAGCAAAATAAGTGCAAAATGTCACAATTTTACCTTTATTGTGGAAAATAATCACTTATTTTCTCTGTACCATTGTACACCTTCGTTTTTTCGCTGCAAGGTCTCTGATTCGCTTGAGCAGCAGTAGTTGAGTAGAACAGCACTCGGATTGTTGTTCGTACCACTCCATAGCTGTCTTTAACCCAGAAAACGCCTCAGCATTTGATGGACCCTTGCTACTTTCGCTGTTGCTGTTGTTGTCATCGTCTTCACCCGATTCATCGTCGACAGGGTCGGATTCTCGTCATCATTTAGCATTTGAAATACACAGTCTTCTGCATTGCATGTCATCCAGGTTTCTACATCAATAAAACTCAACAAAAGAGCACGTATACACCCCTCACTTGGAAACAAACTGACCTAATATTCAATGCAGATTTTTTCTAAATCACACAACTGAAATTCCCTAAACATCCCTCACCTTGGGTGTTCCCGTCAATTTTGACCTCACGCGAAACAAGTGTTCAGCATTGCACTGATCGAAAACGTATCCGGACTTTGGTTCGAATATTTGACTCTCCGGACAACAAACGTTTGGATAAACGATGTTGTTGTTGTTGTTGTTGCCGTGTCTTTCCGCAGGGAAGGAAAGAAAGTTGTCATTGCCTGTGGACTTCTTAACGATGGATGGCGGCACCACCTGTCACCACCTCCAAAATTTTGGCATAGAACTGAAGGGAGGGAAATATTCTCCAGCCCCCTGCACTCGTGTTTCTACTGCGATCGCCCACAAGACTTTCGGACCCACTGATTTAACGAGCACGTACTCCGTCTATACTCGTGGTATTTAGTGGCATCGGGCATCGAACCCAGGCCCTCGGTCTGGAGTCCGATGCTCTAACCACTAGGTTACCACGGCCCGATAAACGATGTTCTACTGTATATATAATTTGATGAATGTACCATAATCTTTAATGATATTTTAGTTATTTCAGATTTTATTTAATTTCATACCGTTAATTTCAGATCACTGAGTATTTCTAGACTTTAAGAGATAAAAGCTTTGCACTTATAAATTTCACATTTTTCCGTAAAGAACGTTGTGCTTTATACGACGAACATACCTAAATTTAAAAAAAAAATTTGAAAGCTTAGGCGTGCGTTTTACGCTTTAATATTAGGTAAATTTTCAATGTATGTTGGAATTTCAAGGGAACATTGTTTATTTCATATAACACACATAAAGTCACATGTATATATGATTAAGTGTACAAGTACTAATAATAAAATTAAGCTGAAAGTTTTTCTCTAGCGAAATGTGTTTGCTAACCAGGAAAATCTGATAGATTTCTCAGAAAAAACTTTTTAATCCGGGAGCAGGCGCGCACTTGATATTAACGTTAAGTGTCAAGCGAGGTGAATGAGCCACCTTAATCAATTTCTTTTTCAATTATTTTTATTATATACGATAAAAATCGTAAATGCAGTGAAAAATTGAATTAAGAGAAAGTAAATACCCTATTTTTAAGAATATTTCAATTTTGCTTTGATAATTTGAGAAAAAAATATCAATCAAGATGAATGAAGAAGTTTCAAATGTGCGTGACTTTAAGAAAGGACATAAATTCCAGGCACTTTTCGTTAGCATTATAGGAATGTTATTTTCAGGCAAAACTGTCATATTTTGTTCATGCCATCTGTCCTTTTGCTCGACAAATAGAATGCTTAACTTTTCCTTGCTTGTGTCTTTTTCTTGCTTGTGTTGGAGTGTGGTTAAATGAGGTTAACTATGCCACGAAGTAATAGTTTAACTACTTCATGGCCCGTTAGTAGATAGCTCTTAAATTTTTCTTAGGCTGAACGTTTCTAAGTTTCATTCTTATAGTTAAATGCATAATATGCATGTAACATGTAATACAATTGTAATAAAAAATGAGAGGAAAGTAACACAATTAATGTGATAATTAATATATTACAAGAATCGATTTGTTATATCAGATATCAGATATTTACAAATGTACCATTTCAAATAAACAATAGTTCCTACATTTAACTTGTTTCCCAAACATTAATGCAGTTGAGATTTTAAGATTCATTATAATATACGAGTATCTCTGAGAAGAAAATTCTCTGACAATACTTTTACACAAACAGTAAAATATTGTTTACATCACGATAATACACTCTTAATAGATTTTATGGTAGTTAGTTAATGTTACGTTAAGATTCGCAAGTTTAATTTTCCGCTGAACTTGGTATTAATTATTAATTAAATACATGGATATTGCACTACAATAACATAATGCACTTTGAAAATGGTTTTATTTAAAAATATTTGTTCTGATGTATGTTTATAACCTTTATTTAAGTTACTTTCTCATATGCTAGAATTTGGAATATGTGTGTGCATGATTGTTCCGTGTGAAAATGTTTAAGTTATCCGATTATGCTGAAACCGCTAAATTCAGTCAAAACATTTTATTATTATTATTATTTTATTGAATAGAGCAATCTTTGGGATTTACAAAACATACTTTGTTCTCTTTCTACTCTGCCTAGAAGCCATTTTACAATCAATTTTATAAAATTAGAATATCCAGAAATAGGTCTTTAGAACCAGAACTTCAAATCATTTTTTACAAGAAATAGGCATTTTTAAATTGTTCAAAATTTATTATGACGAGTCTGATAACTCAAAATGCTACAATTTTATTTCTATTAAACTATTTTAACCTGGTATTTATATTTTTTTCTAAAGAATGCGCTAAAATATTTCTTATTGTATGAAATTTTTTTTGAGTTATGATCTGTTATTTAAATAATGGTCACATAAAGAATGTCACATTTCTTGTAATATTTACTCCAACAGATCTAAAATTTTTAAAGTTTCAACAAACTATTAAATTTTAGTATTTTTTAGAGAAATGCATTTAGTTTGTTTTTGGAGGGATTTTTAATATAAGTTTATAATATTTTTCTGTAAATGCTTTGAAATTTTTCTAAAATATTGCTAAAATTTCGTTTATAATTGTGATTATTGTAAAATTTAGATAATTTTTTGTATAAATAATGTTATATAAAGTTAAATATTAGTATTTATGGATATTCATTCCTAGAAAAAAAGCATTTATGATGTTTTAGTGTTCTATTTTTGTACCTTAATATTTTCATAATTGAAATTGTTAATTAATTAATTTTTGATCAATATATTAAATAATTAGTTTTAATACCTTTTTTCATTTAATAGTGAAATTGAGAAAAATCAGGTAAGAATGAGAAAGAAGTAAGCCAGGGGGGATAATGTTAATAAATGCTTTCGAATTTCAAGAGTAATAATTATTCTATTTTATTTCCCTCTATAACATATACCATGTAACAAACAAGGAATGTTTTCTCGTTTTAAATGTTTGTTTCTTACTATTTTAGTTTAAATCAAATTATATGGATCTATAAAGCTGAGGTAAATATGATATATTCTATATAACGTCATTTGAAAATAATGCAGTATTTTTAAAGATTCTAATACAAGTTAGTTTATTTTTGAAAGACTATTTTCTCTCATCATAATTTTTATCTTTGATTATATCAGAAGCTTTTTGTATCGATGAAAATAAATTGAATTCATATAAGTTAAAGATTTATAATAATAGAATAAACTCAGAAGTGGGGTATACTGAAAAGTGAAAGAAAATAAAAGTTAAAAGTTGAAAATAATTTTCAATTACATAAATACGAAAGTAATCATCTGTCATTTTCTTATGGAAGGAGGTTTTAGTGGATCAAGCACATGAACTAATTAATCCTCTAAGGTTTCAAGTGTTGCTCCAGAGTTCCCCATGTAACCCTATTAAACCCATGAAACATTAGGTCAGGTAAAAAAAAAAAAAAACTAAAATCGTAACGTTGATTAAAAAATTGTACAAACACATGTTTGCAACTCTATTTATTACACATTAAGGTATCCGAACACGTTAAAAATGACCAAATTCAGTCAAGACAGATATTTTTGTTTTTTTATTTTATTGAATAGAGATATCTTTTGACTTTACGAAACATACTTTCTTTTGTTTCTACACTACCTAGAGGCCGAGTTACAATCAATTTTATAAATTTAGAAAAACCGGAAGTGAGTTTTTGATCTACCAGAAGTGGGCATTTAAATTGCTCAAAATCTATCATGGCGAGTCTGATAACTCAAAATATTACGAATGTATTTCTATAAAACATTTTGAACCTGATATGTATGTTATTTTCTAGAGAATGTACTAAAATATTTCTTACTGTATGAATACTTTTTAAGTTATGGCTTGTTATTTAAGTAATGGTCTCATAAAAAATGTAAAATTTCTTATAATGTTGACTCAATCAGCTTTAAAATTTTCAAATTTTATAGAAAAATTAAAATTTTAGTATATTTTCTAGATATATGCATCTGATTTGTTTTAGTAATACTTTTACTGATATATGTTTATTACTTTTCCCTCAAACTGCTTTGAAGTTTTTCAAAAATATTACTAAAATTTCACTTATAATTGGGATTCTAGTAAAATTCAGGTAATTTATTTTAAATTTTGATAGTTAAATAGTAATATTTATTGGTATTGAGTCGTAAAAGAACATTTATAATGTTTAGTATGCTATTTTGTTAAAAAATACTCCGAACGTGTTCGGATACCTTAAAATTGTGAAAGATTTTTAGGAATTTTCTTTCTTTGATTTGAATTGTACCTTGGTTTTCTTATAAGGTTATTTGCCGCATTTAAAGTATTAGTTACTTTAGATTTGAAATGAGATTATAGTGAAAATGAACATTTTTTTTTCAATATCATATAATGACAAACAATTTTTGTAGGTCAATTTCTTTAAAATTTTAAATTTGGAAGTAAAAAAACACGAATCACAAATTTGTTTTATTTTTTTATTTATTTTTGAAATCGTATTTAATTTTTCTACTTCAAATATTGAATAGTTTTAAGAATTAATTCTGGTTTAATACTTATATCCGTCCTGTCTCAGTGGAATTTATATCTCAAGATATGGAAATCATTAATATAAATGAATGAATTGTACCGCTTACCGCTTTCACACAATATTTTTATACTTGTCTATTTAGCTCAAACTATCACACTTAATCCATGCTTTATATCATAACATTGATCCAACTAGTTACTCTTGCTTAGAAAATGTATCCAATAATTTAATTTTTAGAAATAAATTTTTCTCACAAGTTGCACAATAGTCTTGCATAAAAATTTCGAACTGCAAAAAAGTAAATGAAACATAATTTATATTATGAAATACACACACAAAAAAGGATAAAGCTATTTAGACATAATATTTTAGAAATATTTTCTATAATATGTTTTATTGTTAGAAATATTTAAAAATGTCTTTGAAATTCCTTATGTTTTTCAAATTTTTCTATATAACTATGTTGAAAATATTCTTTATTTTGTATCACTGTAAAAGCTTATAAATCTTTATAGAGGAACATATATATCTCAAATTTCTTATAATTCTACTTATATTAAAATATTTAGTGTATATTTTTTTATATATCTTGCAAATCAAGCAAATATACCGCGTGACAAACTTCTTACAAGCAATACCGTTTTTCACATCAGACTCATAAATAAAACTTTAAAAAAATACTCTAGAAAATACAATGCCCCATCTCAGAATTCTTGGACAAATTATCTTTATAATAAAAAGTAGAAAGGAAAGATGGAAATTGAAAGTAAAACTGCATCATTATTTTGCTTTATTTACGTGGTGTCTGACACGATATGATAGACAAATAATTTTAAATGGTAATTAAATTTATGTAAATATATCTGACTCACACAATGAAATTAGCTTTTAAAAAATCCTTCAGAATTAGCTCCAAATTTTTCCGCCACTTGTGAGTTCCTTTACTGCTGTGCACATGATTTAAATGGTTAAAAAAAGCAAATAGAAGTTCGTAAATAACTAAACTTTAATAACACGTAAAAAACGTACTTCGTGAATCAACTGAAAAGAAGAAAATAAATTTTCTGCAGCGTTACTCGTTCAAAATTAATTTTTATCTTTATTTACATTTCAAGATGAAGAGCAGCTTGTTTACGTCTTTGCTAAATAACTAGAAGAGACAGACGTTCATGGTGAACTCTACTTCACGTACTTATAAGATAAGACTGGATAATCTAATTTTTTAGTGTCTTAACTAATCATTTCAAAGAACGACAGCATTACACTTCTAAAACAGGTTAATTAAATTCCATTACTTAAAACACACACAAGTAGGTTTTATATATAAAGGTATAACGATATACTTACCGTTTGTGCAGAAAATTACTAGAATGAAATCTAAGTGCATATTTTACTTTTTCTGAAGGTTTTGATTAGTTATGCTTAACTTTCTGCATTTTTATACTGAAATGAAAAATAAAAAGGGTTTAAAATAGAAAAAAATTGAGTTTAGTATTAAGAAATGCAAACACGTAAGATCTTAATATATGTATTTGATTGAGAGAGAGAGACAATATAAGAGTCGTCTCAATGCACCTTCTCCTAGAATTACTTCATGCATAAAATTGAATTAAAGTAAAAAGCATTTTTATAATATACTAATGGAAGTAATTAAGATAGATATTACTTTTCTAATACATGTAAAATGAAATTTTCATAGTTTATGCGGATTTATTATGCTTTATATTTTATAAATACAGTAGAACGTCGTTCAACCGAACGTTTATTATCCGGTGCATCAAATATCCGAACCAAAGTCCGGATAAGTTTTCAAACAGTGCAATGCTCAACAGTTGTTTCGCGTGACGGGGAAATCTAGGATGACAGATACTTGGGGAATTTTAGTTGTGTGATGTGGTAAACATCTGCGCTTAATATTAGGTCAGTTTGTGCTCTTTTGCTGAGTTTTGTTGATGTAGAAACCAAGATGGCATGCGATGCAGAAGATTGGATTTCAAATCCAAAATGATGACGAGATTGTGACTTCCGTGCAAGAAGAATCCGACCCTGTCGACGATGAAACGAATGAAGACGAGGACAATAACAACAACGAAAGTGGTAAGGGTTCATCAAATGCTGAAGCGTTAGAGACAGCTATGGAGTGGTACGAACAACAATCAGACTGTTGTCCTAATCAACTATTGGTACTCAAGAGTATCAGAGACCTTGCAGCGAAAAAACAAAAGTGTTCAATGGTACAGCGAAAATTAAGTGATTATTTTCCACAATAAAGGTAAAATTGCGACATTTTTCACCTATTTTGCTTTTTCTTCAAGCACGTTTCCCGCATGTGATGATTTTCAATATTCGTATAGTGTCCACTTTCATATACTGCATGGATCGCATTTGGTTTTCGGTTATCCAAACTATTGTGTATCAGAGCGGTGTCCGGTCCCAAATGATTCGGATAAACGACGTTCATATAATTTTGAATGAATATGTTCCACAGTTTCCATTGAATTTCCCACAGCCTAAAACTATTATATTCAACGTGTTTGTTAAATCCGAGAGAGAATAAGAAAATATGATAATTTTTATAGTTTTTAATTAAAGTTTATTGCAGCTTTATACGCAAAAGTACATTATAATTACTTCAATACATATTTGTTGTATGGAGGGGGGCGCGATGAAAATTATGTTTGAAAATTGGGTTACAAATGTTGAAAGTTAGAGAAGCACTGGTTTACAAGTATTATTTTTCAAAAATGCAAAATGTATTAAAGTGATATTTTTGCAAATTTGCTGTGAAGGAAAGAAGCCGACTAGAATTATCAGAATCAGAGATTTATTAATGGGGACAGAGGATGAACAAATGACTATACGAAGACAAATCGACGTAAAAACAAGAAAATCATAACAGATTATTTGCAGTTTTCGAAAATGCCGTCGTTATAAGCAAGATTTACAGAGCTCCAGAAACGGTACTCTAGAAAAGTTTCACTAGCAAGAACTCAAACACATATGGTTTCTCATGTCTTTTTTGCAGATAGAACCCAAGCAGATGCTAATTTCATTTGACTCAATCTTATCAGAAAGATCCATCATGTAGACTCATAAAAATTTTCCAGATGGATCGATTTCAGAGACATCTTAGCGGTTCCTTGGCAATATCACTTTCACCAATTTAGTTGCCAATGCTTGAAAATGTCATTTTTCTGTTTCCTCTGGAAACATTTCTGGTGTTACTTCCTCCCCCCCCCCCAGTTTGCATACACATACACACACACATGCACGCGCACGCCTGTGTGTTGAACCTTGAATTTTGTTAATAGTTTTTCACTTAAATTTCATATCCCATGCCAAGTTTAAAATATTTACGTATGCCCTCATAGCAAGCAAAATATTTTTTCACATTTATTTTTTAGTTATATGTACGCTGCAATATTTAAACTTAGAACACAATCACAGAGAAGATGTATTCCGTATTTATATCGTTTGTTGAGAAAAAACAGTAAAAAATTAAATTTATATGGAAATGCAGTAAAATCTATTATAATTCAAACATGTATGTCTCTATTTTTTCTTGTTATATTTAAGATGGTATAACGAATCAATTATTTTATTCTCAAAAACAAATTGTTGTTGTTTTTATATTTAAAAAAATAAATAAATTCTCGTCGGAATGTCAGAAAAACAGACTGATCAAGGTAAGTAATACACTTAGTTTATAAGTTTGTGTATGGCAAGCCCACATAGGAGTCTTTAGTAACTATTAAACTTGTTCTTAACGTAGTATTGATAAATTAATTATCAAATACATTGAGATGTACTGATACAAATATAAGTATATTATATCAGTGTAAATGTGTATTTAATTTTTTATTATGTCATTATGTCTATTGTCTTTTTTTGAGTAAATTAATAATTTTTAAACAATCTTTTATTTTCAACTTTCCGATATACTCTTACCCCCTCCCCACGTAAAGTTTTCACGGCCCCCTAGAGAATCGAGTCCTACAGCTTGAGAAACGCTGTTGTAAACTACATTTTCCTCTTTTTATAAACAATTTTTTCGCTGTTTATTAAAAACTAAGAGACAATTAGTGTTTATTTTTTAAAAGAAAAAAATATTATATCTTACTAAATTATTATAAGCTGTAATGGTACACACTTTTTATATTTTAATCATTATTATTTATTTATTTATATTTACAATTGTCTTTTCAATTGCAGTTCAGCAGTTTCAAGTTGTTTCTCGAAGCAAATACATAAAACGAGTAAGTGATCCCTTGCAGTGTAATATACTGAAGGGTGGTATATACTGCTGAAGAACAATAGGTATGCTGAAACTGACGTAATGGACAACCTAGTTCTAGTGGACATGTATAAGAATGAAAAGAGCAAAGACATTAGAAATTCAGACACTGACCTTTACTTTATATATCGTCTACTTCTTTTGTCTACCCCGATATTTCATCATCTATCTCTTTTCATTCCTGGTTGCGAGAATCGGTTTTCAGAAGCATTCATCATGCATTGATTCTTGTTGGTTACCTGCAACTGACTGTGTATTATCTGTTCTTGATTTAAGTACACTTCTAACTTCTGTAGGAGACATAGAAAAGTAATTTTTCAGTCTGCTATATAAAATCTATTATTTCAATAGTTTCCTTTTTTTCCCTACACGCTATAACGAAATTTCCAATAAGAAGTAAACTTCAAGTAATAAGCATTTAAAATAAACTATATTAGATCAAAATTTCATTCGTAATTACTTTTGTCGTATATGGAATGAAAAAAATATTGAAATGTGTTTTGTGTATTTCTAATATCATTTTTTACTTAACTGTTGAAATCCGTTAAATTAAAAAAGAACAAGTTTATTTACTCTCAATATATAAATTAAAAATAATATACTGTTGTAATGCTTAGGTTTTTTTTTAATTAAAAAAAATCTTATTTTTTTAAAGGTATCCAAATACATTGAAAATGACCAGATTTGGCTGAACAGGTATTTTTAGCGCGTTTTTCACGTAGTGGAACAAAAGCGCTATTAGGACGCAAATTTCATCTTCGTCTTCGTTCCATATTTTGTCGTACCTTTTTCTCAGCCAATAAGCAAGCAATTGACCTCGGGTTTTCGGCATTTGGTCGCATTTGGGCCCTAGATGAGCCGAATCATATTTAAATTTTCCCATAGTTTTCCCGAATTTTCCTACAAATTTTCCTGAATTTCGCTAGTTTTTGCTTTTTTATAGTACTGATACAGATTTGTGTCATTATTTCTTTTCAGCTCAATAGTAGTGCATTAAGAGGAGTGGTACAGTACTACTTTCTGTTAGTAAAACGTTCATTAGATGCATTATTGTAAAGTACAACATCTGAAAAACGCGCTAAAATTACTTGGCCATGCCAATGATTGATATCTTGTTTTTTTTTATTTTATTGAATATAACTATTTTCTGGATTGACAAAATATACTTCGTTTTGTTTCTACGCTCCCAGAGGTCAAGTTGCAATCAATTTTATAAAATTAGAAAAACCGGAAGTGGATATTTTATCTACCAGAAGTGGGCCTTTAAATTGTTCGAAATATATCATGGGGAGTCCAATAAATTAAGATGTTATATAAATGTAGTTCTATAAAACTTTTTTAACCTGGAATTTATATTATTTTCTAGAAAATGTACTAAAATATTTCTTATTGTATGAGTATTTTTTGAGTTAAGACCTGTTATTTAAATAATGGTTGCACAAAGAATGTTTCATTTCTTATAATATCTTCTCAATCAGCTCTAAAATCTTCAAATTTTAATAAAACATTAAAATTTTAATTCATTTTTTAAATAAATGCATCTTATTTGTTTCAGTAATATTTTTACTAATATAAGTTTATGACTTTTTTCTCTAATTACTTTGAAGTTCTTCCAGAATATTGCTAGTTAAATATTAGTATTTATTGGAATTGATTCTTGAAAAAAAATTTGTCATGTTTAAATATGCTATTTTTTTTTAAAAAAAAGAACTCCAAGCGTGTTTGGAAACCTTAAATATTGAAAAAATTTTGAGAACTAAATAGTTTCCATATAATTTTCAAGTGATGCGTGATTATAATTAACAAATATAAATATTTGGTTGTTTGTTCCCGGCTACGTGGTATTTTAAGGATTTCTTCATTATTTACTAATGCTTTTTATCACATTTTTTTCTATTTTTGTGATATAAGCTTCATTTTAAATTACTTATTCATAAATATACCCAGATGATGTATACAAATATAGTGGATTTTCACGGTTTTGACTAGGGACCTTGTAATTTTGAACTGTGGTCAAGTAACAAGGGCGACACTTGATTCGGCACCCCTGTCTTCTAACCTCCACACCTAAACAAAACGTACATTAGCTCCTCTACATGGTGAGTCTTAGGCGTCCTCTGGACTCGGATCTGTGACTCGACAACGCTAGCTAAGAACCTGTGTCGAGAATCACTAGGCTACTGCATTATATTGGAATATATTCTTTGTGTGTGACAAGGTTTGTTGATATTACATCGAATTTCATTTTTCAAACAATAAAATGCGTTCTTTAATGGTTTAAAATTATAAGTACTTTTAATATTATTTATACCCACTTTTTTGGGGAAAGCATAAAGTACTCTAAAGCATTTCCGATCCCTTTAATATTTTAAGTGGACACTTTTTTTTATTCCAAGTTAAAATTTAATTAAAATGTTATATTGGTTTTCGTGTGTTTTTCATGTGTAATTCGCATTTCATAAAACAGGTAACTGCTAAAAAAATACTGTAGAACCCCGAATACTTGGACTGTGGACCGAAGGGTGGCCGAGTTTGTGAAAGTGTATTATCACAAAAAAAAAGACTTAAAAAGAAGTAAGTGAGAAAATATTTCATTAATTGAAATATTATACTGAACTTGTATATTTTGCTTGCTTGAGATTACATTAGAAAATAAACTGTCCAAATGCCAACAAACCAAAGGAAAGTACGTACTTTGTGAAGTCATAGAGCATTTACTACAAGAAATTGAAAATAAATTAATACATAGCGTACAGTAATTTGCCTGATAAGATACACCTCAAAAAATTATTTTATAAAGGCATAAAGCTGTCTATAATGAAAATTAAATGGTCGACTTTTAAAAAACTGCTGACTTTTTTAAAGAATTGCGTAATGTCCGTTTTTCTTCCGTACTGCACGATGAGTTTTACTGCTTCATCATAAAAACAATTGAAGAACATTAAATTCATTACATATGCAACTTTTTCAAAATACTGAAGGGTGGTTTCAAAAGACTTTAGTTCCTCGCAATGAAATATTTTAGGAGTTTTTACGATGCCTTCAACACTATATTCTTCATCATTTCCAGGCATTTTTCATTAACTATGACATCAGCATTAAATTCTGCATCGGGTATAATGTTTTGCTCGCTTTTGCTCTACGTCTTCGATCTTCAAGGGTGTGGTCGATTATACGGTTAGCCAAATTATCGAACGCCGAGTTTTTGAGACAATACTTTAATCCCACAATATTGATAAAGTCATATGGTGATGTCGTTTTCAGTCTTGAAGCAGATGATCTTTGGACCCTTCAGTGGTGCAGGGTCTTAATCAGCCTATGTTTTACACGTATACAGTAAATACTCTTCGTATTATAATAAGAATGAGTGTGAGGGTTTATTATTGTCACTGTTAAAGTAATACGAGGGCTATTGGTGACAAACCTCGTAATTTTAAATCGAGGTAAAATGACAAGGAATAAGCCTGAACTGGCTTCCCACTCTCATAACTTCTACACCACACTAACGTAAAGACTTAGAGCCTCGACATGTGTTCAACGCGAATCAACCCCTTTACACTGTAGGTTTTCAGTGGCATAAGGACTAGACCCAGAAATGGACAACACTGTCCACGAGTTCGTGACCATGGTCACTAGGCTACTGTACCTGTAATAATGTTAAATTCTTAATTTTTTAGCAGCTCGTAGCTTCTAGTCATCTTTCGAACTGGTATATTTTTCAAATATTGTACGATATATCTATATTTTTCACTGTATCCGTCATGTTGTCACTTTCCCTTGGCATGTAAAACAAGTACATATTTTGCGAAATTTACATGCTTTATTCAAGAATCACCAAATATCACAGAACTAGAGTAACAATTGATGAATGCCTTGCATAATGTTTCGAAAGATGAGATTATTAATCACTTCTGACATTAACATTTACAAACATGTGTCACTGCCAAAGGGTATTACACTAGTTAGTGATTTTAACAATTAATAAGCATTTTCTGACCATTTACGAGTCCTACGGTGTTTTTTTAAATTCTTAATCGTTTCAGTACCCGCAGACGAGCTTCATACATGTTTAAATTCAATACAAATTGTCAATTCCTTCATTTTTTACAAAAACAACTGTTTATTTTTAATTTGAAAATAATTGCTAAAAATTTATTTGCAAAATAAATAAATAAATACACAAAAATAAAATAAACTGAATTTTATATATTCTAAGAAATACATATGCTTTAAAAATTATTTTGAGCTTTACATAGTTAAAGTTCATGAACTTGAGAAAAAATATACCTATAGTTTTTCCTTTAACATAAGACAATTTCTGACACACTCGTGAAGATGAATTTTAAGGGGAGTCAGAGCAATAGCAAATGGTATTTGCACCAAAAACTTATTTTTCCCTATATGTTATTGTCTTAAAATATAAATATACTATGAGGTTTTGAAAATGTAACACAGAGAATGAATAACCAGGGAAATTATAGAAGTAATCAAATAATACTTCATATACACAAATTTGAAATACGTAGCTTTCCAAAACGAGTTGAATATTATAAAAAAGAATGAACATGCAGAATAGACATTATCTGTGTCATTAATTCAGCCGGAAAAGTGTATATATATATATATACACTCCCAAAATGTAAGCAGAAGGATGTAAAACGCAAAAAAATCAACAAATACTGCCTTAAATGACAAAAAATTTGGCAGTGAAGTAGCATATATGTTTATTCATAAAACAATATCAATAATTATATACAGAAAGGAAAACACTATTAAATTTTTGTAAGTGATCAGATAATGTCATACTAGAGACTTAAACAGAATTTTGTATAAAGTGAAAATAAGCAGCATAAAATAGAAAAAAAGGACAATAAGGTATGTGATCCCCCTCATCTGTATGCAAAATTTACACCTTCTGACCATGCTTTCAATTAGGTGATCAATCACCGCAGAAATAAGCAATCGCCATTCTTCTTGTGGAGCAGTTTCCAGCTCAATAAAAGTGGCTGGAGATGGGAAACGTGAAGATACAACACGGCCGAGAGCATCCCAAAGATTTTCAATGGGATTAAGGTCGAGCGAATATTCTGTCCACGCCATACGCGCAATTCCTTCACTCTCTAGGTAGTCATCGACGCTGTCAGCTCTATGGGGACGTGCGTTATCGTCCATTAAAACAAAAGTAGGGCCAACTACTGCAGCGTACAATCTCACAATGGGTTCTAGGACTTCACTTCTATACCGGACAGCCGTCACAGAACCCCGTTTAAAGATGTGCAGGTCTCGGTACGGTATCCTAATGAAATCCCTGCCCACACCATAATGCTTCCGCCTCGGAATGCGTGATGTTTGGTGATGTTTAGGAGCTGATTGCGTGTTCCTTGTTTACGCCATATCTTTATACGCTTGTCCTCTGGCTCCAGATCAAATCTTGACTCATCAGTAAACATGACATTGCCCCAGTCAGACACAGTCCAATTGCCATATTCCCGGAACCACTTTAATCGTGCCCCTCTTGATTGGACGGATAGAGGAACACAAACTCGAGGTACCCGGGCATACAGTCCATTCATATGTAATATTCCGTGTACATTAGCTGCAGATATAGCCTTACCAATGGACGCTGTAACCATAGATGTCACACGTGTGGAGGTTGCTATGAGATTCTGCTTGGTTACAATAGCAATATATTGATCTTCCGTGGGGGTTGTAACCCTTGAGCGACCACCTACGGGCTTTCGGACAACTGTCTGTGTAGTTTGGAATTGTTTCCATAAACGTGAAATTACAGAATGATGAACGCGGAAGAAAGGAGCAACATTTGTGATCGACTGTCCTGCTTCAATTCGCCCCACAGCACGCCAGCTCTCAGAATCTTCCATTCGTTTTCTAGAAGTCATAGAAACACGTATGTCTTGAAAACAAATTGTTCGAAAGTTTTAAACACCTTCTATCAGCACTTACAATCAACTTCTGTAACCCTTCATAAAGCTGGCTTCTTATAAGGCTGTCCTTTTTGCATATTTCTTGACATGAAATCATGATTGGCTGTTACCTAACATATTCGCATACTTCCATCTACCTCTGCAGCGAATTGCATCCTCTTCAATTCTGATTGACTTCCGGAAATTAGCATTTTCCTCTCCGTGCTTAACTTTTGGATGTGAGTATATATATTGTCTCAGCTGGCACGTGTCTGCAATTCCAGAAGACACACTACTTTACAAAAGGCCTTGTTTTTGGACTAAGAAGAGCAGGTGGTTAATTCCTTAACATTCAGCTGACTCTCATCTAGACATATCCTCATGCAGCGACTGTAACAGAGATAATTAGAACAAAGAAATGTGGCACGTTTTAGGGTTGCCGACGGGGTAGAGTGACGTCATCACGCTAGTATCAAACCATTTACCGACTAGATTATCTCGAAGCCATTTCTACCACAATTTCGTCCTATTCAAGAAACATCTTTAAAACCCTTTTGACCAGAATCATTTGGTTACTTGTGTTCCGCACGCAAGATGCCTTTTAAGAAGAAGTACATAACACAAAATCTAGAGCGACATGGTGGATCGATTAGCTCAGGATTGCGTTCTCAGTCCATTAATGTTTCTCTCTGTCCAATATTAGTCTCTACGGGAGTCGCATCTGTGAAACACCTCACCACGCAATTGAATGGTAAGATGTTTTCAGGTGTAAAGACATGCAATAACAGTTGCAAGTGGCTCGTATTCAGGACATTATGGCAGCTCGCCGATACATAAACGGTGTGCTGCAGCTTTATTCCCCTTCATTCGAAGTTGCCCAATGCCCTTTACCAAAAAGTGCCCAAACATGCACACAACAGCCTACGCGCTCTACAAGATGAATAGATGGTTTCCTGCCCAGCATCCTTCACTTATTTAAAATCAATCGATCACGTTTGACAAAATTTGACAACGTTTGCATGCCCTACCATTACAATGTTCAGATGACTGTGGCAAATATACTGCTATTTGTAACAAAAGCAACACCGTGAAGAAATCATCAGAATTATTTGAAATTTAATGCACAAACGACTTTTATTAGTAGAAATAAAGGACGAAATTTGCAAAGCAAAAAAAAACACAATATTAAGTGTCCGAAATCAGTATTTGGTGTAGCTACCACGCGCGGCAATAAGTGCTGCTATAGGACGTGGCATGGAGTCAAACAGATTTTGAAAGTCTGCTTGTAGAAGAGATTTCCATATTGCTTGTATGCGCAGCAAAACTTCGTCTTTTGAAGCTGAAAAACACGGATCACGAGCGAGACACCGACCAACCAAATCCCTTCACGTGCTCAATAGGCGACATATCCTGCGAATAAGCAGGCCAAGGAAGAAGCTGCTAGTGTTGGTCCTGAACAGAAGTCTCGAACAGTCTTTGCAACATGTGCTTGTGCATTATCCTGTTGAAAGATATCTCCAGGGATGCCTTGAAGGAAGGGAATCACTTCGGGCTGTAGTACTTCACGGCTGTACTCTCAATTTGTAGCAAATTGGATCACCCATAATACGAAATCGCACCCAAACCATAACTCCGGGTGATAGGACACTATGTCGTTCAATAACTCACTCTGGAAGGCACTGTTCACTGGCATAGCATCTGACACGAATGCAGCCATCAATGGTCCAACAAATTGAAACGTGATTCACATGAAAAGACAACTAGGGGACAATCAGCTTGCCAGGCTCTGGGCTCATGAGCCCATTGCAGACGCAGCCATCAAAGGTTTGCCGTGAGGAGGATCCTGTATAAAGGCACCCTTGGACGCAACCCACGGTGCAGCAGACGTCGACGTTAGTACACCTGTAGTTGTAGACCAACGTGCTGCCAACTGCCTGGAGGAAGTTGTATGGTCAATCACCGCCATGCAAAGCAGATGTCGATTGTAGCATGCTGACGTCCCCTTCCGTCGTCCACTGCCAGTTTTTCGAGCTGTTCGGTGCTCGTCTGTCCACTCGCATCACTGTGGAACTGTTCCGCTCACACGAGCTCTTATTGCGCGATAGGAAAATCCTCCTTCTCGAAGGCCGATAACCCTCCCCTGTTCAAACTTACTAAGTTGTTGGAATTTCTCCTTATTTCTCGTGGGGGCATACTAAACGTTAACCACTAACAAATAATCATTAACTATTTTCAATATCCTGCTACAGCCCTAAATTTATATGCTTTTAGCATTAGTTCAGAGGGTGCTGCGCACCCCACGCATGCGTGGTAGCTCTGAAACTTTCCTATTTTACGTAACATCCTATAATTGATATTTGCTGCAGAGTTCATTTAATTCTGATGATTATTTCATGGTGTTGAATATTTTTACAAACAGCAGTGTAGTTTACAAGGAATGGAGAGACACCTTCAAAATACCCCGTGCTCTCTTGATTCGGTAACTAGACGTGTTGCTTTGTGTATTAACAGTAGTCTTACGCCCTTCTGAGTTGATGTTCATCTTCATCTGTGTTTCTATCGTCTTTTCAAAATAAGCATTCCTTAATTTTCTTTGTTGTCTCTCTCTGTTCGCGAGTTATTTCAGTACCGACCGCACTACCTTAGTGTTAAATTTTCACTGCTAAGTAATGTAAATAAAATTATATATTTCTTCACAATATATAATTAAAAAAATTCAATCACTTTGCCAAAATCTTTATTCCAAATTTGTGACATAATTTTGGGAATAAAAGCAAAACGCTTAGATTCTACATATAATTGTTTTTTTTAATATTGTTTTCTTTATTACCAAGAAAGTAACTGCGATTATATAATGTGATTTAAAATCATCGTGTAACTTATTATATTTTTGTTGCTGAAAATCTTAAAAATATATGTATACAAAAAAAAAAATACGTTTAAAAATCTGGCAATGAACGAAAAACTCGCAAAATGAACTACGTAGAGATTTTATAAGACACTTAATTTGACACCACTTTCAATTCCACTTGTTTTAAAAAACATTTAACATTTACTATTATCTCCCATTATGGACATTTTCATATTGAGGTTGTTTTTTCATAGATATTTTCCTCAGGTGAATTTTACTAGAATAAATCGATTTAATTCTATGGACTATTTGTCATCTAACTGCTATCTATATGCTATCCAGATACTGCTATCTATATGTCATCTGTCATCTATATGCCATCGAGACAATTCATCAGAAAGATGTAAATAATAATATTGAGAATATATTTGACTAAATAAGCCACGTGTCGAAGGCTGGTTAAAATACTGAGCTTTTAGGTTGTTCAAATCAAATTTAGTTATTGGTTAAGTTTTAAATTGCTTTAAAGTCTTTTATGCAAACATAAAAAAAGACAAATAAACCATGGAATTTTATGTAAAATAAGGTATCCATGCTAACCCGCGGTATGATGTTAATTTTAAGAGATTGACATAATGACTTATTACTTCCCTGAGCTTAAAAGAAATGTGTTGAATCTCAGATGCTCAATGCCACCAAATACTCTCCGAGTGCACACGGAGTATGTGCTCGTTAAATCAGTGGGTCCGAAAATCTTATGGGCAGTTGCAGCTGAAACTAACTGTGCAGGGAGTTGGAGAATATTTCCTTCCCCTACAGTTCTATGCTTATATTGTGGAGGTGGAGATAGGCGCTGTAGCCATCTATCGTGTAAGGACTGAACCAAATCGTATTGTTACCTGCATGGTATTCAAAGCTAAAAGATAACCGTCAGACAGGTGGTATTATAAACAACAACAACATATATGAATCATTAGTTAACAGTGTGCTTCTCAAACTTTTAATGGTTGCCATAAAACATTCATCATAATTTTCATCCCGCACCCCACTTTTCCATACGACTCTAAATCTCTGAATTTCCACTGGTGAATATAAACGTTTTGCTCAGCCAATGAATTAATTATTTCGGATGTATACATACGTCTTTCCGAAGTACGACTTTTTCTGTGTAATGTTATCCATAAAATTATTCCGAAGGCTTTGGAATGCAAGAAAAGAAACTTGATATTGTTTGCAAAAGATTTACTTATTCCAGAGGATTTGCGAATTTATTCCTCCTCCCCCCTCCCCCAATGCATCACATATGCAAGCCTGCGCGTGGAAACCGTTGGGGAGTGAATTGCGTAACTTTTAGTTGGCAGTTAAGGAATTAATTATAAACAGTACAAATTATCAAGATGTGTCAATTTTTATATAACTTTATACATAACAAGACCTTGGGGTCACTGGTAATTATTAAAATTGCTTTTTACTTAGTGTTGTCTAGTTAATTGTAAAATACATCGCATTGTACTGATACATTCATAAGTGTATTTTATCAGTGTAAATGTGTGTTTTAGTTTTTATCATGCCAGAATGTATTTTTTGTTGACATTCAGTAAATTAATAATTTTTAAAAAAAATCTTTTGTTTTCGACATTTTTGTAATATTTTCGTGTTTTCCTCGAATAGTTATCACGTCCCCATAAGGAGGCGTGCGTCAGAAATAGAGACACGTAGGGTTAAAACGATTTTTAAGGGTGTTGTTAAAATATAAAAAATATCTATATTTTTTTCTCTAATAATGCAAAATAATAATTTAATGATTTTAACCAAGGAACCCTTGTGCATACGACTAAGAAATTTATTGTAATGAAACAGAAACATTTGTATCTGAATTATTATGAGAAATAAAATAAATCGTACATGAGCCAGAATTGAAAATTGCAGCTTTGGCTCACTATTGTACTGGTTGCATATGCACATCAATGATGCTGAAGTGTTAACTTATAACATTGTAATATTTATTGACTCATAACATTGTAATATTTATTGACTCATAGCATTGTAATATTTATTGACTCTTCGCCCTTTATTAAAACCATTTCTTTAGTTCTGCTTTCAAACATAAGCCATGATCTTAGTTGCCAACTTGTGATTAACTATCTGCTGAATATCGGCAACAATGTTAGTCCCCCCCCCCTCTAAATCAGTGCAGAAATTATTATTTTGCTGACACTCGAGCTATGGCTGACTCTGACAACCCAAACCTGATCCTTCTGTTTGGTATCAAGTGCTTAAAGAATCACCAATGCTAGGTTAAGACTCATTTGAGAGAAAATTCGGCAACTATGCAAGGGGAAGATTTGGAGTTCCTTATCGGAAAGTTCCATTCCTTGTGATCTGCCAAGACGTTTCTTTGTTGCTAACTTTAGAATTAAAACTGGACGTGACTACCTCACAAAACACCTGTACAGACTAGGTTCAATAAATTCCTTTACTTGCCTTTTATTTAATGCTCAAGATACGTGTGAAGACCATGTGGTCTCTTGTTTTAGACTCAGTGACATAGCAGCAGTTGAAAATAATTGTAAATTTTATTGCTCTTCTGAACAATATTGAACTTCCTGTTACAGACTGATGGAAGTCGTTACTAAGTTTAGCGTAGGGTTAAATTTAATTGGAAATATAATCCAGTGGTCCTCAATCCCCGTAAGCGGACTGGTACCGGTCCGTGAAACAAATGGTACCAGGCCGCTCAAGGGACATTAAAATATACCCATTTTATTTACTGTGGTGTATTTCTCTCGGGTTGGTGCAACTTTCCATTGCCATCACTTTATATTTCATGTTAAATCCCTTTATGTTCATTTTTAGTGCAACTGTATTTCAGTCTGAAGGCATATTTAAATACAATTTAATTAAACTTTTAAAATGAAAACCTTCTAATATACAAGCTACAGCATTTCACCTTCAATGGGCTGCGATAAAATTATCAAACGTTGACTTATCCGCGGTGATAAAAAGATTGGGAAAAGCTGATGTAATCCGTATAACAGTGCTTTTCAACTTTCAATATTTGTGACCCATCTTTCAATCATAATTTTCACCTCCCCTTCCCCATACAATAGCATTGTATTGAATTAAATAATAGTATAATTTGACGTAAAGCCACAAAGCCACTTTAATTATAAAACTTAAAAAATATCCAGATAAGTATTAAATTTTGTATATAATTGTATGACAGCCCAAATGGGATCGCTGGTAATTAATTATTAAACTTGTTCTTAAGGTATTATTGTTAATTTATTTATCAAATACATTTTCCAGTACTGATATATTTATAAGTATTTTTCTATCAGTGTAAATGTGTATATTATTTTTTTATTTTGTTAAAATGTATTTTGTTTCGCTTCCTTTGAGTAAATTAATAATTTTTTTAAATAATCTTTTGTTTTTGGCTTTTTGATATGCTTGCGCACCCATGTAAGGTTATCACACTTCCCAAGGGTATGCACCCCACAATTTGAGAAACGCTGCTGTATAGTGTTTACGTCAGATTTTTTCCATACACAATTTCTTAAGAACAATTTTAAACAGCATTTGCCCTGTATTGTATCCTGTTTTTTTATAATGATTTTCAGATTTCAAATTTTGTTGAGAAGAGAGAAAGAATTTTATAAATAAATTTTTAGTTTCAAAATTAAAATAAAATAAAATGATGATGTAGAAAGGATCAATAACTAGAATATCAGTCCTTTGTAAAAACAATATTTTCAAAATTCGGAGAAAATCAGTTACATAAAATTAATTTTTCTGGGAGCTTTCGAATTAAAATACTTTTCTTAAAGAATTCAGCACAATTTTTACTAATGAGTGAAATTTGAATTTTTTTTTCAATACTTAAGAAAAAATTATCAGCTAGTTATTGTAAAAAATATAAAGCCAGTATTGTGTAAAATTGTATCGATTATTTTCTTTATATTTTTTCATTATTAGGAGTTCCGAATACTATCTCTAATAAATACTGAAAATAAATATGCATTATTTAAAATTACCTGTTAAAAATCATACTTAAAAACATTTATCTGCCATTCAAAAAGAATCAATAATTGCAAGGTTTTCCACACAAGACATTTCAGTCCCTAAAACAGAAAATCACTCCGAATCCTAGAAATGAAACACCAAATCTGGTTCATCTGGGCCTAAAAATAAATACCTGAAACATCCTTAACTTTTTCAATTCCCTTTTTCCAATCTCATGTTAGCTTTTTGGGTGACATCTTTTTATTTTAAACGCAAGTGAAGCGAGGAATTGCTTTTTCCTCTCCCCTTCTCGAAGAAGGAACAACACTAAAATGTGTTCATATATAGAATAGGAAAGAGAAGTGCCACTGAGAGGGGGAACCGCGCAGCACCCAACGCGATTGGCTAACAAGTGAAAAATGATTCTGCGCTCCGTTGGACGACGGAGCCTCGCTGACAGTTGAGCAGAGCGCTCCGTTTTCAGTTCGCACACACTTTCCGAAGAAGATAGACGCGTTTTACATCTCTTGCAAAGAGTTAGCATGCTCCTCTTCAGTTTGACAGCGATGTTGTGGTAGATGAAAATTTTCCTGGGTAAGCTAATATAAGCAGCTTCTATAAATATATAGTGAGTGCAACAGAAATTGAAAGATAACTATGTTTTGATTTAGAAAGTTTGGAATGTTCCAAAGTTTAAAATAAGTTTCGATCATTTTAGAAGTTGTATTTTGTTAGTTGTGCAGGCCACTTCAATTTTTCTTAAACATATTTTTATATATATATATATAAATATGTTGAAATGTCAATATAACATAACACAGATTATAATTTCTTTTAAAATTTTAAGTATGGCTTCTTTTTGTCATTTGAATATTTTTTGAACTGTGCGTCTTTACATGATTCTTTTAAATAATGTTCCATAAAATTTTTTTGATAAGATTATTTGATTTATTATTGAAAAGAACAATTTTATTTCTTCTTTTTTTAAATTATAAGTTTTTTTTTTAATATTTAATCAGAGTTTCCGTAATTTTCATTAAAGTAAATATGTTGATTTTAATTATTTTTTCTATATTTATTTTTAATTACACGTAAAGTGAATGACACTTATATTTTAAAACACGGAATAATTCTCAAATATAGATTGCATTATTCTTGTGTCTAAGGTTTTTTTTTTTTCATATGTCATTATTTACTTAAAGAAATATTACATACAAAATATTTTTTAAGCAAATATTGACAATTGCAAAATACATTTTCATTAAATATCAGGGTTATATAAAAAATATGCGCTATATAATTTGCTACATATTTTGTTTCATTTTATGTATTTCATGTATATATAAATTATCTGTGTGTTTGAATATACATATACACATATTTTATTTACTAATATGAGATGTAATTCTTAATTACATGTACATTTACTAAATGAGTAATTCCGATGTTGTTGACTTATTATGAATTAAATAATAATGATAAATTAATTCATTAAAATTTTTAGGTATAGTATACTTTGTTATTAAATTCATCAGTGCGAAATTACATTAGTAATTTAATAAAATGTTATGTGTATTTAAAAAATTTGAAAAAATTAATTTCTAATTGTCTTATGAAATATATGTATTAATTTAGAAACTACTGTAGTTATATTCACAAAATTTCGTAATTAAGAATTTAAAATTGTGTACAATTAATGCAAAGGGAGATAAATGAATATTTTTTAAATTAAAGTAATAACATTTACTTTGCATTGGAGGATTGTTTTAGCAAATGCCAGTATTGTGTATTTAAATGTAAACGATAATTAATTCATAATTAATTCCTGAAATTTTTTTGGGATTGAATTTTAAATTAGTTAAAAATGAAAAAAAGAGCATGAGTACTTTATTTCAGTGAAAAACTGTCACAAAAAAAAATTGATCAAAAGTTTATTATTTATTTTTAATTTATGTAAAGTTTATTTTATTTTGATTTAAATTTACATCAGACATTTAATCACTAAAATACTAATTGATTAATATTATATCGAAAGTAATAAATCATTGTAAATCACATCATAAAGCGGATGAATATTGATTATCAATATATTTATTTTAATTTATCACGTACATTCAATATAAAGATATCGAATTTTTCCTCTGAAATCAACACGGATATACACATACATATATATTCGATATACCAATTTTATATTACAAAACATTAAATATTGATTTATGTGTGAATATATAAATATTTCTATTATAAGTTAGTGATTTACCTCGAATGACACAAGCTGATGTATTATTCAAAGGTGCTATTTGAAATAAAATGTTTCAGCTGCTTTAATTAAACAACGTTGTTATCTCAAAGGCGTTCGTTGTCCTATCACTAGGTGTATTACTGGTAAAAAAACTAATTCTTTCAACCGCTTTTTTGTTGTTGTTGTTGTTCACGCATTGTTTGATTCTAGAAGTCTGTAATATTGTCAGTTCATTGAAGTATTTTTGAATATTCTCATGTTAAATTTCAGAAATATTAAACTATTACAAATTAAAATTACAATTTTCTTTGAAAAATATAGACAATGATTAAAACGATTAAGAAGTTTAAAGACGATTTAGATTAAGAAGTTTACTATTAAATGCAAAATCACATATTTGGAGTTAAACATTCCTTAACAAATTGCATTATTCGTTGAAACATATGGTTTGCTACATCTTTCATTCGTGAAATAATACAAAGGAAATTGTCGTTTAATAATTAATTTTTGTAAGAAAATTTGATAAAGATTTCACAGACATTCTTAAAATGCAGTAATTTATTACTGCAATA